>BMAU01016229.1:0-24357 GCA_019973935.1 Trichonephila clavipes
GCAACAATATTTTGAATTTTACAATCGAAAAAAATCCGATATACTTATTCAAAAATTCTTAATATTTCTATCCTCATAAAAAATATAATCATTTTGAAGACTTAAAAAAGTCAAATCCTGAAAACACTATAATTTGAAATAAAACTTGAATAATGACCAACATAACTATTCAAATTTACTTTGCAGAATTTACCAGTAAATAAGCCCAAAAAACTATTTTTGTGATGGACTACATGTCCTTTAGAAATTTGATACTGTGTGAATATCAATCAAAATGTTAGAAAATTTGGAGTATGAAACGTTTGCATAATTTTTATATAGTTTATCAAATTTTTATGTTTAAAAGTGCTCTGATGTTAAAGAATGTCGAAATAAATTAATTTGTTAAAATAAAAGAAATTATAATAATACCGTCCCTCCCAGTGCCAGTTTATCCACTGGGCGCTTGGTGCGGACGCACGGAGGGGTCCAAGGGGGCCAGATAAGCTGGACTAGCCAGATTATTTCGGTATAAATTTCGATCCTGCAGTGCTAAGGGGGCCTGTAGATCTTTTGCGCCCAGTGCCCGAAATGAAATTGAATCGACACTGGTGCCCCTTAATTCTATGAAACACGAAAAATTAGTATACATTTCTTTTTAATTTAATAAAATTAAACGTATAGAATCAAAAAAGTTTATTAAGTAAAACAATTCAAAATGGCATAATAGCTTTTGTCGCTCCATGCCCCACATAAAGATATTAGCAGTAACAATTCAATGACCTTTTGGAATATCGTAACAAGTATTCGCTTGGCAATATATTTTAAAGTAATAAGTTACATTAGGTCAGAAAAAGTTACTTCCACTAGTATAAGCAAACTATATACATATAGTATTCTGTAACTTGAACACAACACCACACAAGAATTTTAAAAAAAGACCTCGTTTCATGTAATGATTAGTACTTGCAAAATTTCACCTTTGGTAATATCAGGTTTTGAACCACGCCTCACCTACTAATCTGAAGCTCAGAGGCGTAGCTACCGCTGCATCAATTATATGGGGCCTCCGTCATATGTAAGTAAAGTACTCGTAACATGTTGAGAGGCCCAAATAAAGAACGTCTAAAAATTTTTGATACAGGGCCTATACTCAGATCTAGCTATGCCAGTGCTGCAGTCCTCTTAAAAAATAAAACCTTTTTAAATATATTTTAATACATAACAAAAATAAATGTGCTAATTTTATAGAATTATTCTTCAAAATGCAGATATTTATATATAGGTTTATATACACTACAGAAACCTATTATGAAGTGCAGCTTTCTAACATATAAAAGAATGTTGAAAAATGAAAAGCCTTAATTTGAAGACAATGTGTAATAAAGCATTATAAAAACGAGTAGATTTTTTTTAAGTAAAGGACACGATTTGAAAATATCAAAATATATTGTATTTTAATTGCATGATCTTTTACAAACAATTTTATTTCATATTTATTACTGCACTAAAGAATTTAAAATTTGCAGTGCTTTTTATCTTAATTTCTTAACTTATTTGTTTACATTAGAATTGACGCTTTGGTTATGGAAGTCTAGAGATCTGATCGCAAACGGTGGGCTTTCAATCGAGCCATGGTAGCCTAGTGACCATGGTTGCGGACATGCGGCCGTTGTGTCATGAGTTCGAGTCCAAGTGCCATTACCGGTACACGTTAATTTTGTCGAGGCTCAATGTCCTTCCGTTAGTGTGGTAGTTAGGAGAGGTAGGTGCTAGCTCAGGTGTCGTCCTCGTCACTTGACACCGAGGTTCAAAATTGCGAGGCTCGTTGCCAATAGCCCTCGTATTGCTTTAGTGTGACGTAAATATAAACCTCATTCATTCGATCGATACACGGTTTCGACTTTTGATTTCTTTGAAGATCTTTCATATCAAATGTTGAAGTATGCTGTTTTTTTGTAATGGCATTTCAGTGTTATGTGCGGTTAGGAAAAGTAAGCAATAAAAGCTTTGGCTAGTTATTATCTTTGTTACTGAACTGCGGTTCATAATTGCGAGATCCATCGCCTATCCAAATTAAAATTCATTTTTAAGTCTGTGATTTTGAACCAGTCGCTTGGTTCTTAAATGGTAATATCGTCTTTAATAAATAGGTCGCGCATGCAGAAATCGATAACTCAAAAATAAAATTTTGAAAATCACTTCTACTATATCAATATAATAGTAATCTAAAGCCTTGATTAACTGGTATATTTCTGTCTTATAAATTAACTAGTCGTTACTCGCGCTAGCTTCGATGGGTATTTAATGACGTTGTATACATATGTACTGCTTATATGTATGTAAATTATTGTATCTAAGCCCTAGCATTAAGCGTTCGAATGCTTTCAAAAACATTCTTATAACTTTCACTTCTTGATTTAAAAACGATAGGACTTGAATATCTAAAATTGAATCAAAATTATTCTTTATGCTCCTGTAACTCCGTCCTCCAAAAAGGATTTCCGTAAAATCTATTTTTAGTAGATCTTTACAGACAAAATAAACATGCTTGCCAAATTTGAAGTCTAAATCTAAAAGTTCAAAAGTAGAATTTTTTTATCTATAAGCCATTGAGTCAATTTCCGTAAGCCAAGTTCAAAGCGGAATTCAATTCAACGAAAGAAACATGCATATCAAACTAGTAGTTTGACGTTTCAAGCTTCTCCTTCTACATATTATTAAAAATAAACAATAAAGTCCACTAAAAAATACTAATTGAAGCATGGCAATCTTCAAAGCCATGATATAAACAGCTATTTGATATGTGTATATATACCTATACATGCATAAGTATATAACGATAAGTGCGATAACCTTACGAGGAGGGCGCGAGCATATCGAAAATAAAAGATTTAAAAAATAATTAATTTACTGGAATAAATTCAAACAAAATACTTTCAGACGTAATAAAAAATGCACTTTTACTCTGATATAGTTTATAGGCGCGCGATATTAAGTCATCAAAAATAAAAACTTCTTCAATACTTAATTAGCTATCTTTGATCCTATAACCAAATAAAAAACTTTTGTTTGATTTGCTGTAATCCTATGATGAGAGATTTTTTATTACTTTTTCTTTTTAAAAACCTAACATACTACTCTTTCAGAGAAAAAACAGATCCCAAACCCAGAAACGAAAAAATTTAGGAACATAAAAAATTCATCACTGTGATTATTTTTGAAATACTGCACATTATAGCTGTAATCTGTTTTTGCTGATAATCTGTTTGACCTTCTAAGTTATTGGTATAGTTATCTTATGTGTTTGTTTCTCATTTAGGGAAGTTGTAAGTAATGTATTTCTCTGTTGCGCTTTTTTCCATGCAAAAGAGTTTTATGATATTTGGAAAACCAAAGAGAGCACACACACTTTGAAGGATTACTTCGCCAAGACTTATTTTTGAGTATTCTCAAACATATAAAGCACAACGACATAATTTTTTTTAGTAGTAACATACATATTGTCATAATGAATACACCTCTTACCCGCAAGGGGTCACGTGGGGCACACAAATCACGAAACCGTTAATTCTGGCAAAACTGTTTATTTGTTACCGAAGAAAAATTGAAAAGTCCTTGAAAGTAGATAAGTTTACTTTCTCTTAATTAAATTATTCACTGGAATCACGATTTGTATCGTGTACAATAAAATAAATATAAAAAAAAGATTGGGGTGACTCAATAACCCCGCTCCACCGTATCGAGTGCACGCCTGCTCCCGGGTTAAAACATGTTGAAGTCTTTTCGCTTTAAATATTAAAAATAATACCATTATTCTTCATCGGAATTTTATATTATTGTTCATTATTTAACATCAATTATAAATGCTAATTTTGTGAGGCTTAAAATTACAATTCGCTTAAAACTAATGAAAATTTAAGCAATCATTTAAAAAAAAAATCATTTTACGTTTTTGTAAACATTGTCGTGCACTTGGCTTTACTCTCCTTACAATTCAGCTATTATATCAATGATGTTTTATTTTCTTATAAATGAACTCGTGCAAAGAACGCTCACTTCAGCCGTTATACTTTTAATGTATCAGTGCTTCACAGAGTATTTTATAACTAATTAATTAATACTAAATTATGAACAAGTTTAATAAGTATTAATGACTTCCATGGGCTTGTCTTGCAAAGCAAAGCTTTTATAAAGAATGTTTATGATTGAAAATTGACCCTCTGAGTTATTTTTCTATATTTAGCTGATATCTATATTTTGTCTTCGAAGAGCAATCGCATTTTGCAATATGTCCAATTTAAAAATTAGAGAAAGGAAAAATAACATAATAATTATCCTATTACTTAATTATTATTTTTTTTTTACTTAAAAGTAACGTATACAAAACGTAATACTTATGTTATTAATTTGTATGGTTTATAATATTAAGATCGTGTATTGTAGCTTTAGCGTCAAAGTGCATTATTATTGCATTCAGTACATTAGTAATGTATAAGGGGGGCGCGATAAAAATTTTGATTGAAAAGGGTGGCAAAAGTATTGAAAGTTTGAGAAGCCCTGTTCTAACGATTTATATTGCTATTTGATCTGGTGAACTTGTTAAGATTTGTCAATTATATTCACTGAATTAGAAGGTGTCATTTTCATATAAAATATAAAAAAAGAAATTTCGTATATCTAAAATCTTCTTTCTACTACAGTATTTATACCATGAAATGCAAGATTGAATTATGTATCACTAATACTAATTTAATAAAGCAATTTTAGAAGTAAGGTCTAAGAGAAGTAAGGCTCTACATATATTGTGTTTAAATGTTGGAGACAAATTCTGTATTATGCTTACATCATTTTCTGAAGCATTTAATACTAATAAATTTATCCAGGATTAATTTAAGTGTTGGTTTAATTTAGTAAATTTCTTATACTGAAAGAACTCCACTTATCATTTGATTTGTAACTGCTAAATTAAAAACAACGCAAATTTCTAACCATTTGTTTAGTGGAATAATTATATGAAATTAAATTATTTGTAAGTTTTATGAAATTTTCACATGAAATTAAAAAATTTTAATATAATTTGGTATGTTTAAATCTGTCAATTTATTCATTTTTTAAAAAAAATCAGCTCATTTTATATCAAGTTCAGTTTTTTTTTAAAAAAAAATGCTTTAAAATCACAGTCCTTTCCTTTTCATTTACTATTTTCTTTTATACATTTAAAAAAAATGCAATTTATAAAAGATTTCTGCTATGCAGACATTTGTGGTGATACTAAAAACTATGTGTAAAACAAAATATATACTATGTGGAATTTTGGTGGAAAATTTTACATAATATTTAATTTTTACATCGTATAAGATATTTATTCATATATACTATTTACTTCGTATAAGATATTTCTACAGCTTTTATCTTTTTTAATGGGCCACAGTCTAGAACAGTGATCGCGGCAACTTATGGCACGCGGAACAATTCTCAGTGGCACTCTGCACTACTCAACAAATGTGTCAATTTTTGAGTGGAAGGAAGTTGATAAATTTGTAGTGGACCTTGTTCGACAAACATTTTCAGAATTATGAACACTTACGGAGTTACGAAAATATCTGAAACATAACTCTAAAGATAAATGTACTGCTATTATGTAAATTATTGAATGTGCAAATTATTGAACAATGAGATTTAATTGTTTAAAGACAGAAAATTGCATGTACTCTGCTTTCCACTTTTGCCTCTACATATCAGAGTAAAAAATCTTTCCTCATGTGAAAAACATTTCGAGTCTGCAAAGAAATTATTTCACATCTGAATGCTCAGAATCGTGTGAAATAAAAAAAAAATGCACATTATACCCCTAATTTTGCGATGTGTTAGTAGAGAGCGGTACAAGCACTGAGTTTACATTAAAATTTTTATTTATCTTTTTATTTAACTGTAATGAAAGGAAATACATATATTTTACGTTATCTGTTTCTTATTTTGATAAGTATATTTAAAAATACATAGTATTTGTATTTTATTATTTTTTAAAAATTTTTATTGAAGAAATAGTTATATTTTATGCCTTTTATTTTTATGTGTGAAGAAATATTTTTAAATGAAGCAAAATTAATTTATAATAAGCAGGGCCGTTTTTAGCCTCCCCAGCGCCTTAGGCACCTAAAAAAAATTGTTACGCCTCCCCTACTATTTTCAGAGCGCCCCCTCTCTCCTTTAGTTCTTACCTGGCTAGTTTTGGTTCAGGAGAGATTTTTCCTTAACTCTCTTACTCTTTTCCCTTTCTTTGTTTTTGCTAACTGGACATTTTTTTCCATCGCCCAACCCCTATGGATCCGAGGTGTCCCGAACTGGTGTTGGAGAGTGGAATTGTTTGGCCTCTCTTTTGTTCATTCTTACCTTACAACATCTCAGACCACCCACCTTTTTGTAAATTAGTACAGTAAATTAATGGAACCGTTTGCAATTACAGTATAGAGTACACATTATCGTATGAACTGTTTTCAGCTTATTTATTATTATCTTTTTCGTCGCTTTTCACTTTACTGTATCTTACTTTTTAACACCTTTATTCTTTGTTGAATCATTATCATTGTACTGGTACAACAAAGGTTTCTTCGAGCTTCGATCATGGCAAAATCATTTATAACATCATAGCATTTAATTTCCATTGCAATATCCTTTTGAGCTTATATCCTTTGAGGAAACTGTTAAACTTTTCATTTTTCATAGTAGATCTCATTTCAGTCTAATCTCTTTAAGGCAGAAATGCTTCTCTCATGACTCGCTAGACCAGGGGTACTCTTAACTTTTTTTCTGCTGGGCCGCATACATATATCAACTATTTCACGCGGGCCGCAACATTGGGTTAAATGGGGGGGATGCTTTAAGACTAAGATAACATTGGAAATTTAAAATGTGGAAAATTGATCAAAATATTATAACTCATGTGTTTTGCTGTTTTTAATTATTATTTTTTATTTTTGTCACTAACACTAAATTAGAAGCATTTAAGAACCCCCCCCATCACAATTTCTGCCTCAGTAAACGGTTTCATATGATTATCAATAATACAACAAACTTTATAGGATGTCTTTGTTACCCCGTTGAGATATTACCTCTCACAAAACACTTTGTTACTGTTGCAAAGATTATTCAAGAAATCCAATTTATCACCTCTTGAAAGAGTTCGAGGAACAGTGTCATTAAATGATTCTTGTTTATTGATATTTTTTAAATACAACACTTTTGTGACAAATCAAGCAATTACTGATCCCCCTCCCCATGTTTGTTTTTCACTACAAAATAGTCAACCTAAATCGCCTTGAAACGATATATTTTCTTCGAATATTTTTCTCTTGCAAGACATGAAAGAAAGTTAAAAATTAACTCCACGCATAAAATGGTCGCTAATCTACTGTTGTCTTTTATCACTAACCGTAACCGTTCCAAATAGAAAAAGAATATCAATTCGTACCGGTACGACACCGACAGCAAAAAGTAAAATTGATATATTTGATTTATTGCCAAAGAATTTCTCACCCAAATTTTTAATACAATGTTCTTTACTAAGTAAATTTCTCAGGCCGGGCCACGAAAAAAGGCTCGGTGGGCAGCAGGTTGAGTATGGCTGCGCTAGACGGTGGTACATTCGCTGTAATTTTAACTTTATCTTTTTTCGCCCACCAATTTTTTGCGCCCCAAATCTTTTGCGCCCTAGGCACTTGCCTAGTGTGCCTAAGCGGAAAACCGGCCCTGATAATAAGACTGTGAATCTAAATAATTGGCCTCTATTCTCTGATTCTTCACGCATTATCACGGGAATCGAATTGTTTCAAAAATGTTCTATTGTGTAGCATGCTGAATCATATTGGTAGACTCTTTTGGCACGCCAAAGCTTAAAGTTTGCCGACCCCTGGTCTAGAATAGAGGTAGTGATTTTTAGTGATAAGTATGTCATGGGCTCGAATCTTGATGTTACCAAGAATCTATTGTTTGAAATTCTGCAAGTACGATTTATTGTACGAAATGGGTTCTAAAATTTCTCGAATAATATTGCGTGGTAGTTAAGGGAATACAAATTAGACTTTCCAGATATTTTGTTTTCATTTGACTGCATATAAGTTATTAAGTTTGTGGCCAAAAAAAGCCATGTTATTAAAATTCAATGTGAAATTAATTTGTAAAACGACTGTAATTTTAGTTTTTGTTGTTTTGTTAATAAATAAAACTGTTTGATTGCTATTATTTAAATTTTCATTTTTTGAGGTTAAGAAATGTTGAATAATTTTTAGCGATACATTGAATGTGGGACAATTTTCTTCCAACAGTCGTTTAATATAGCTAATCTCTCAAACATGGATATTTTTCATCTTTCGTACGCAACGCTCTTATTAAATTCGATTACTAAAAAAAAAAAAACGTTATTTCGACACAGTTATTTCAGATGTTTTTAAAATCAGAGCATATTTTAATATTAAAATGTGTTGAAATAAATAAAAATAATGCAAACATTTTATATTCCTATTTTTTTAATACTTTGATTGATAATAAATAGCATTAATTTTTTGAAAATATGTAAGTGATCATATAAGTAGTTTTTATGTGTTTATTAATCGGTTAAATTTTGAAAATTGGATATATTAATCATTATTTGAATTTTATTTTAGATTAGCGTTCTTAAGAGCTGACTTTCTTAACCCTTAAAAATTATTTTATTTTCTCATGAGAATAGAAATATTAAGGATTTGAATGAGTGCATTTGAGTTTATTTATTTTTGAAGATAATAACATTTAAAATCTTGTGGAGATTTCTAAATAACACATAGTTATAAAAAAACGAATACTAACTTCATAAACCTTTTCCAATTGATGTGACTGGGTGATTGAATATTAACGTCGCACTGTTCAGCTACACGAGGGCTTTTGGCGACGGACCACGTAATTTTGAACCATGGTCAAGTGACGTGGGCGACACCTGAGCTGGCACCCCACTTTCCTAACTACCATACCACACAAACGGAGGACGTTTCAGCTCTCGACAGATTTAACGTGCATCGCTGCCCTACACGGCGGGTCTTTAGTGGTACTAGGCTCGAACTCATAACATGCCTGGCATGATCCAATACCTTGACCACTGGGCTACCGCAGCACTCCAATTGATGTGACAATTATAGCATTTCGTTTCAATAGTAATAAATATGGAGATAAATATACATTTCATTTGTGTGATATACAAAGGACTTTTATATAACAAATGAATAAAATTTAGTTGATCAGTTCAAGCCGTTTAATGGCTAGCATTTCATATAATTAATCTTACTTTTCGTTATGTTTCTTACTACCTACTCGATAAAGATATTTAATAAAAACTTTTAATCTTTTATAATGAAATGATTCGCTAAATATATATATATATATATATATATATATATATATATATATATATATATATATATGAAGCTTAAACTGAGAGGATCCTCAATTTAAGACAAGACAAGGACTATAGTATCGAAGACTTAAAAAGAAAAGAAAAAGAAAAATTCTTAGAATAACTTAGGGTAGTTTTCAAGTATTTGAACCACTACGTGGGAGGTAGGAAACTATGATTATCCACAAGAAGTTTTCTCCTTGACGCAAAAGGAATCTGTAGCAGAGGTGACAGCGCTATTTGGCTCTATTCCACCCCAATTTTTAGGGAGAACATCCTGGGGGTGATCGGGGGCCACATAACTATCTTCCCTTTCCACCAACCTTACGAAAAGTCTTGTGCCTTGGCAGCTATTTAGAGTACCCCCCATGCTGCAAAGGCACTCTTCATTTACAAATATAAATGCTTCCTGTGGAATTTGCCTCCAAGCCCCAACGGCACAGCAACAATCAGCGTCACTAACCTCTAAATGTGTTTCATTATACGTGCTAGTCATAGAAAAATATTTACATTGCAAGAATTTTTGTCTACACACATCGAGTTTCACTTCCTGATCGCGCAAGGAGTATATAAAAAAACAAATTATAAACTTAATTCCGTTTCTTACAAAAGTTATATTTTTTATAAGAAGTTTCATCATTGTGATTGAATTTTTTTAATAAAATTTTTCAAGTATAACCCTGAAATGGATACTTCAAAAAATTTTTTTCTTTGTGATTTTAGCAATACTTATTCATTCGTAAGAAGCCAAGTGATTGAGTACTCGTGCATCACGCTTCCACACCACAGGTCCGAGGTTCAAACCCCGGGTTGGGTGAGATCGACTCAGTCTTTCATCCCGTCAGTGGGCTGATAAATGAGTACCAAGCTTGCTTTGGAACTTAACACCGAGGGTCTCGCGTCTGACTGACCACCTGACCGGAACATCTGCTCATGCACCCCAGGACCTAAGATCACGTATACTGATATGGGCACAGTAGGCCTTGGCCCTCAAGGGCTGTTGCGCCACTGAGTTAAGTTTAGTTATGCATTTGTAGACAGGATTTAAAAAAAACTCATTAAAATGTATAAAAAGTCAAGAGAGTGAGAGGAGGGGGAGGATTACATTAACGTCACACTACACTGGCGTGCAAAAATTAAGAACGAGACGGTTTTTTCAATATAACTTTGTACAAAAGCTTCCCAAATCAACACATTTAATACCGTAAGATCCCCAATACGTAAGGACATGTGTAATATGTAAGCAACACTTACTAAAAGAGAAATCAGAGGGATAAAAAGAAGCTTGATTGAAAAAGTAGCATGGAGCGCAATGCGACTGAAGGCCGAAACATCCCTGTGATGGGTGTCCAGCAAGAAACATCCGGTCTTTAGTAGGGGATATGATCTCCCCTGACTGCTAGTCAGGTTTCACAGCGTCTGCCCATGCTGAGAATGAGGGTGTCAATGAGTTGTTGAGGCATTGCTGCCCATTCGTCTTGCAGCGCCAATCGAAGCTCCCGAATCGTTACTGGTGGTAAGGTACGAGCTGCCAAGCGTCTGCCTAGAAAATCCCATACATGCTCGATGGGATTGAGATCCGGAGATCATGCCGGACAATCCATACGTTCAATATCCTCACTCTCTAAGAGCTGTTTGGCAGCTACTGTGCTATGACATGGTGCATTGTCGTCCATGAAAAGGAACTGCAGACCCATAGCGCCTCTAAAAAGACGCACATATGGAAGAAGAATCTCGTTACAATAACGGGTCCCGTTGACTGAACCTGCGTCGAAGATGTGAAGGTCTGTACGACTACCAAGCATGATGTCTCCCCAAACGAGAACACCGCGACCTCCATACCTGTCCCTTTCAATGATGTTCGAGGGATGATTGCGGCTTTCCTGCTCTCTCCAGATGAGTATGCGATGAGAATCGCTACTCAAACTGAATCTGCTCTCATCTGTAAAGAGTACTCGTCCCCATTCATTGTCTCTCCAATTCCGGTGTTCCCGGCACCACAGAGAACGCCTTCTCCGATGGGCAGGCGTTAAAGGTACACACCGTACAGGGCGTCGTGCAAACAGACCACCACCGTGCAGTCTTCTGGCCACGGTAAAACGCGATATCGGTCGTCCAGTCGCCTGTGTCGTGTGTCTAGCGATTTCTCCCGCTGTCTGCCGCCTGTTTCTTCTGGCCTGTAAGACAATGTACCGGTCATCTGCGGGTGTGGTTCCTCGTGTACGACCACTACTGAACCCCCGGATAGCTGTTCCTCTGGTTGAAATTGTTTCCAAAGTCGTGAAACGATGCTGTGAGCAATTCCGAACTCTGCAGCCACACTTGTCACACTGCGGCCTTCCTCCAACTTCCCAATGATTCGACCTCGGGTAAAAGCATCCAGATGTCGTCTAACAGATTGATTATTCGCCATTTCTCGCTGAGGCAGCAACTCGGTGTGATTTTAACTGCTATACGGTGTGCAATCTCTTTGCCAGAAATACTGATCTTACACCGACAACATGCTGTATACTACTCAGACACTCCCCCATTACGTCTACCTGCATATCTGCGCATGTGCTACCGTACATCACCTTACTTAATCTCCTGATTGGTCTTTCTGTCCACTCTGCCTCTTCGTTCAGCTGATATGCTAATTTTTCGACTTCGTCCTTAATTTTTGCACACCAGTGTATAAAGTAACAAGAGGGTTGTTGGCGAAATATTTCGTAATTTTGAGCCTCGGTCAAGTGACGAGGACGTTACATGAGCTAGCAACCCTCTCTCCTAACTACCACACCACAACAACGGGAGGACATTGAGCTTCTACAGATTTAATGCCCATCAGCCTTCTCTACACTGTGGGTCTTCTTTAGTACCAGGACTCGAACCCGTGACATTCCGGCATCGAGTTCGTGACCATAATTACTAGGTTACTGCAGCCACTATTCAGAACAGAAACAAAATTATTCAAATTTTTAAAAATCAAATTTTGAAGCATACGCAAAAAACACAGACTTTGTAGAATTTCGTAACATATAACTAAACATAGTATTTTTGTATGTAGAAAAATAAATAAAAAACATTAAAACATTTTATACTAAGTTAGTTAATATATTTTTGCAAATGCAAAAAAGGAAAAGTTTCAAATAATATAAATTTGATTATTACGGAGCTTAGAAAAAAAGTGTCATCTTAAAAATTTGAAATAGCATATAATTTTCTTATGAATATATGTATATTAAGAAATTAAGAAGTATCTGATTTTTTTTTTGATAATGAAATTCAAAATGTTGCCGATATTTGTAACTAAGTAGTAATAATCAAGAGAAAAAAAAAAGAATTCTGATTGGTACAGAGCTAAGTATAACAACTTTTATATATTGCTCTCATTTTTGCATCCTATCGTCAGAATTCAATGGTACTTTAGAACCTAGATATTACATATGACAATTGAATGTGGTATGCTATAAATGATATTTTACAATAAAAAAAGGTTTACCAATAAAATGATTTAATATTTTTTTTACTACTTATTTTTATTTTAAGTTCTGAAATTAACTAAATGTTATTAATCATATTTTTATAGGCTATGGTCTATAAGCAAAACTAAATTTAATGCTATCATTTTTTAAAAATTGGCTATAATCTCTGAAAAAAATCTAAATCGCGTTATTTAAAACATTAATTTTTGTTTTAAATCGACGTTAATTAAAACATTAGTCGGTGTGTGTGTGTTTTTGTAATAAAATATTCTTAAAATAGTTTTCTGAGTTTTTGAGTTTTACAAGTTTTTAAATGTGTGACATCTCACGCGTCTTTTCTTTAACAAGTCTTTTGGGTTCTTTGGGCCAGAACTAATGGCAACTCTTTTCCAACCAAATCCAAGAAATGAAATGTGAATAAGAGATGCAAATAAACGGACTTTAAATATCAGATCTTAGAGTAAGCGAGATGGCAATGTAAAGGAATGTTAGACAATTGATGTGGGTTGTGGCAGTTGATGGTTACTACAGTTCGTGTTTCAAGTTTGAATGAGTTTAATGTGACGTGGATACATATATTGGTGCTCCATTAGAAGGAAGCCGTACAGTTGCATCCCATTGCATATAAAGACAAGAGCTACTACAAGCTATAATAAGGTAGGATTGATTACTTAATATTAGAATCGAGGATTAGGTGGTTCGCTTATTGATATTGGTCTGAATTGGATTAGGTCTTATTATAAATATATATATTGTATGTTGCGTATTGCATCATCGTAGATTCTCTCATATTAATTATTATAATTGAATTTGTTAAAAGGTTTAAGTTGAATATCTTAATAAAGTAATATTAAGATAATGTTTGATCCTAGTTCTTTCGCTGATCCTACACCTCTAGCTCACGCTGATACTTCGAGAGATGTACTTCCAAGGGGAGGAACATCACAAATGTTTATTTAAACTTTTATAAGAAAACAATGAATTAAGGAACACATAAATTTTGACACCTCATCACTATATGGATGCAAATTCTATTTTAATGTTTACATGAATATTTAAACTATGTCAGTTATAATCTTTAGTATAATTGTAGTTGTACATGGTTCAAATACTGCAATATAAATTGTTCTAAATGGAAATCATTCATTTTTATTGAAAAGAATGCTTACATCTTATAATTGTTCAGAAAAAAATTTTGCACATAAAATCTTACCGAGTACATAAAATTTTATGTAAACAGATGTATATAAAAGTGCTTTATTAAATAATTCAAGAGCTTTAGTAAAGTTTTTCTGAAGTTGATACAATAATAAAAACCATGTAGGATTATAAAGCACATACAACGAAATTTCACACACAAAAAGACATTAGCAAATTCTAGTTTTTTTTTGTTTAATTTATTTTATAAAAAATGCTAAAATTTTGATATGTTAATTTGATAAATATATTTATATTTCCTGTTCAGACAAGTGGTGCAGATAAGATATCATTTTACAATCACCCCTTTCAATAAATCCGATGTTCTAAGAGTCTTGATGTTTCGATTGTTAAGAATTCTAGATTTTGTACGTGAATAATTCAGAATTTATTTTCATCACATTTACTTAAATAATTTTATTATTTGGAGCAGAAATGAATTTTCTTATATTATTCATTAACATATATATATATATATATATATATATATATATATATATATATATAATATCAACAATTTTTTATAAATTACTATTTTTTGGAAAAGCTATAAGCGAAAAAGAGAAAAGCAACGAAAAATGTAAAATAAAATACACTACTCCTCTCTGCAAGTATATATTCGCTTCCAAATTATATCTTTTAACTATTACATAAAATAAAAATAATCTTTGTTGAGTAGGAAATAATCTTTGTTGAGTATGATAAATCAGCTCTGAATAAATATAATGGATCAAAATTCAGTAAATATTTGAATATTTTGAAAAAACATGAGTGATTATCTGCTTTAGAAATTAAGATAATGATAGAAATAAAACAAATAATACATTTCGAATAATAAGATGTATGAAATTTCTAAAAATTAGATAAATAATTACTTTCCTTAGAACCGGCAAAAATTTAAAACTACTTATAATTTGACATGTCTTGTATTTATAAAATTACTGTAATTCACCTTCGTATTTAAATGATAATAATTCTTTGTTTTGAAAAAAAAAACTTAAAAATTTAACTTAATTCAGAAGGATCTGATTAAATCTGATTTTGATTAAAATTTTTTTTCAAAGTGAATTCGAGAAATCGTGAAAACTACTGCTGAACAACATTGGTAATATTACCAGAGAACATGAGCTTTCAACGATTATTAGAAATGCAGTGTATCACTACGCGGAGCTTTTCCTGCGAGGAGAAAGCTAACGCATATGGTTACTGCAAACCGGTTCCTCCCAAGGGTACGCCTTGGCGATGCTTCTTTGGCTAGAAAAGAAGTAATTGGCGGAGGAAAATCCCAGCCCCCGTTTTAAAAGATTTCCCTTTTTTTATATCTTTAACACAAATTTTTGATGTTTATTAAATGTATGTGAATCCCTCATGTGATGGCAGCACTAGCCACATCATGACGCGTGACTGAGAGCCCTTCAAAGGGATGGGTGCGTAGGAAGGAAACCCCAGACCGGGAATGGCCACGGAAACGACGAGAGACAGGATGAGTACTTAAAAGACCAACTTAGCCACTTGGCAATAACGTGCGTTTAAACATTTAACTTAGAATAGTATTTGTGTAGTCCCTTTTCTTTGTTACTGTTGGAATAAGTAGTTTTGTTTGCTAGCTCATTACTAGCTAACGAACCAACACAACATTTGGGAGCTCAGTATATATATATATATATATATATATATATATATATATATATATATATATATATATATATATATATATATATATAATCCAATATATATATATATACATATATATAAATTTATACATATATATAAATTTATCAGATATGCAGGTAGACGTAATGGGGAGTGTCTGAGTAGTATAAAGCATGTTGTCGGTGTAAGATCAGTATTTCTGGCAAAGAGATTGCACACCGTATAGCAGTTAAAATCACACCGAGTTGCTGCCTCAGCGAGAAATGGCGAATAATCAATCTGTTAGACGACATCTGGATGCTTTTACCCGAGGTCGAATCATTGGGAAGTTGGAGGAAGGCCGCAGTGTGACAAGTGTGGCTGCAGAGTTCGGAATTGCTCACAGCATCGTTTCACGACTTTGGAAACAATTTCAACCAGAGGAACAGCTATCCGGGGGTTCAGTAGTGGTCGTCCACGAGGAACCACACCCGCAGAGATGACCGGTACATTGTCTTACAGGCCAGAAGAAACAGGCAGCAGACAGCGGGAGAAATCGCTAGACACACGACACAGGCGACTGGACGACCGATATCGCGTTTTACCGTGGCCAGAAGACTGCACGGTGGTGGTCTGTTTACACGACGCCCTGTACGGTGTGTACCTTTAACGCCTGCCCATCGGAGAAGGCGTTCTCTGTGGTGCCGGGAACACCGGAATTGGAGAGACAATGAATGGGGACGAGTACTCTTTACAGATGAGAGCAGATTCAGTTTGAGTAGCGATTCTCATCGCATACTCATCTGGAGAGAGCGGGAAAGCCGCAATCATCCCTCGAACATCATTGAAAGGGACAGGTATGGAGGTCGCGGTGTTCTCGTTTGGGGAGACATCATGCTTGGTAGTCGTACAGACCTTCACATCTTCGACGCAGGTTCAGTCAACGAGACCCGTTATTGTAACGAGATTCTTCTTCCATATGTGCGTCTTTTTAGAGGCGCTATGGGTCTGCAGTTCCTTTTCATGGACGACAATGCACCATGTCATAGCACAGTAGCTGCCAAACAGCTCTTAGAGAGTGAGGATATTGAACGTATGGATTGTCCGGCATGATCTCCGGATCTCAATCCCATCGAGCATGTATGGGATTTTCTAGGCAGACGCTTGGCAGCTCGTACCTTACCACCAGTAACGATTCGGGAGCTTCGATTGGCGCTGCAAGACGAATGGGCAGCAATGCCTCAACAACTCATTGACACCCTCATTCTCAGCATGGGCAGACGCTGTGAAACCTGACTAGCAGTCAGGGGAGATCATATCCCCTACTAAAGACCGGATGTTTCTTGCTGGACACCCATCACAGGGATGTTTCGGCCTTCAGTCGCATTGCGCTCCATGCTACTTTTTCAATCAAGCTTCTTTTTATCCCTCTGATTTCTCTTTTAGTAAGTGTTGCTTACATTACACATGTCCTTACGTATTGGGGATCTTACGGTATTAAATGTGTTGATTTGGAAAGCTTTTGTACAAAGTTGTATTGAAAAAACCGTCTCGTTCTTAATTTTTGCACACCAGTGTTAAGTGTTACATCTAGGTAAATTGTTTTGATTGGATTATTATTAATTTTAACTAAGTTTAAGTAAGCCGGATAAAAATTAATAGTGGGATTTAAATTATCATTTTTACCAAAAATAATTAAATCCTTAATATATCTAAAAATGTAGTAGTCATTATTAATAATATAATTATATTCATAAAAATGTAAATAAAGATTAGCCAAACTATTACTAGCTGGGCCCAATTGTGGGAGTCCTTTTTATTGTTTATATAAAGAACCATTAAAAAAAATTAATGTAATTTTCTTTTAAGACAAAATCTACGAGTGTTTTAAATATATATATATACTGAACTCCCAAATATATATATAGAACCCATTACGTACTAAGTACAACATGTAAATTAAAGACTCCTATAGACTTTAAGCCCGGAACGTTAGTCAATTTTACCTCGAAATTTTGGAATATTTTCTAACTAATTTAAAACAAAAGTTGTCATGATTATAAGCCAATCCCAAGTTAAGAGACTTTTTAAAGTACTTATTTTTGATGCAAACTCCATTTTTAGGGGATAACAGCCCTTGTTTCCCCCTTTCCAGCAAAATGATAAATCAATCGCATTCCTTTTTTCTTGGAGATAATAGCTTGAATTGCTCCATTCCCATAAAACCATAAGTCAAGCAATCAATCACACTATTTCTTTCAATCTTACTGCGTTTTTAAATTCCTATATTATAGCTCACAAATGAAGCGCTTTATTCGGTCTGTGTGTTGAGAGGTGATGTGTGTTTTGAAATTTCGAGATTGTTGCTTCTGACATGAATTTTCGCTGTTTTTTTTTGTTTTTACAGTGAATTAATATATTTTGGTATACCTCTAAGAAAGAGATTTAATATATTTATTTCCGTTCTTTTCTGGACTTTGGTAAGTTAACCAATTTCTTTTCCCCCCATTTTTGTTGCTTTTGACTCAAGCTGAGTCACTCAACACATTCCGGATTACAAAAATGAATGACAACATGAAGGAAGATACAGACTATAAATATTTTAAATCTACCCAGACTGCCTAAGAATTAATTTTGAGAATTGACAATAAAAGCTTTAATGAAATTACAATTTTACTTAAAGATTCAGAAAAAACCAGAAACATCCCTAAATCAAATCCCCACTTATTACATCCTGAATTAAAGAACAAAATACCAATGCATGATAAAATAACGCATATGTACATCACTCGAAGTGGAAAAAATAAAAATAAGTACCTCGGATCCTATATGCGCTGTTCAGATAACAGCTATTGAGCAAATTCTAAATATTCCAGTAAAAGCCAACATAATATGGGAAAAGTTCACTTCGCGATTTCCTACTTTTTGACATCCAAACTAATATACATCTGACAAGAGCTGGGGTCATTGGGAACCGGGTTAATAAATAACCCTCCGTCCCATATCGGCAATGTATCAGAGTCCTTGACGTGGTGATAGGAAATTAAGAGTCCTTTGAAGTTGTCAAAAGTTCTTTCGAGTTCTTTCGTAGTCGGATGACGTAATTGTCTCCTCGTTTTCACTTTCGTTCAAGGTGTCATCGGATGATTGATGATGGATCCAGTCCTGTCGCTAACGGCAGGTAGGAGCCTTCACGGAATGATCTTGTAGAAGGAGAATCTGCTCGGGCACTGTGATTGGTGGAACAAGCGGAGTGAGAAGCCTCTTGGTTGGAGAGCAGGGCTTTGGTAGGATGAATAGTTACGTGGGAAAAAAATGGGAAATTAGGATTGAATTATTTACCGAATGGTAATTAAACTAAGATAATTTAGTCGCTTGCGCTGTCGTTTTGATTAAGGAGTCCGTTGATCTGATTTATGATTTCAGTTTTACTCAGATTGGCCGCTATTATGTTTTTATTGTCACTGAGAGTTGGTAGTACGGGACTGAGCTGTTGGGTATTTAAGTAACTGATATGTTGAACAAGTGTTGAGAGAGCATGTATTGTTTGTTGTAGCGTTTGTGTTATTAAGTTTCGGCAATCGTTTTTGGTGTTGGTGCTTTGCGTAGGTAAGGGAAGCGAGGTGGGTATTTCCTTAACAGCTTGGTTTTCGATTGCGGTCGTGTCGTGTGGTGCCATCTGTTGTGTGGTATTGGAGTTTGTTGTGTAGCTTGCGCGTAAGAAATATTGGGCCTAACAAAATTGTTTGTTATGTGTGTGTGTGTGTGTGTGTGTGTTTTGAGTGGTTAGTCTTTATGTTTGTTCCTTTACGTGGTTTGGGAAAAAGGGGGCATTTACTGTAATTGGCCATGTGGCCGTGAGCTTGGCAGTTGATGCAATAGGGTGTATCGAGCTTCTTGATCTGGCAGTCCCTTGTTTGGTGATTCTCTCCGCATTTTAGACATTTAGGTGTTAGATGACAGTGTTCGGCCGTGTGATTAAATTGATTGCATTGAAAGCATTGGGTAATCCCTCTGCTCTTTCAAAGCCTTCAACAGTAATGGAGAGGAAACTTAGTTTTTTCCAAGTCGAAAATTTTTGCGTTCGTTAGGTTACGTGGAAGTGAAATTATAAATACTGGAAGTAATTGTTTAGTGATATTGCCGGTAATTTGAGTGACCTTGTTAATTGTGAATCCTAGATCGAGAAGGTCTGAGTGTATTTCTGCCGTTTTAGTGGTTCGTGGTAGGCCCTTTAGAACAACTTTAATGGGTCTCTCGTGTTTAGGCGTGATTGTGTAAAATGTGTATTTTAAGTCTTTGAGTAATTTGTTAAGTGCGTGATGCTGTGGTAGAGTGTCAGTGTAAAGTTTAACGTATTCTCCTGCTGTCTTGGTACGTATGGCGGGCATTTTTTCATTTAGTGTCTTAATGTGTGTTCTTAGATCGTCAGTTATTTTTAACATGGTGGGGGGGGTGGCAATTTAGGTGCATCGGTAGTCGCGTTTGAGGAGGGAGAGGTGCGTTTGGGTGACTGCGTTACTGTTTCCACTTGTGTTTCGGGAATATCGTTTTCTAGGGCATTGAATTTGTTAGTTAGGTTTACTTTAAAGTTGATTTCGGGATTTGAGTTAAACACAGTGGTGTTTTAGTTAACTTTCTAAGTGGGGGGAGTAAATCCGTCGTCGCCGTCCTTTGGTTTGTCGGAACTGGTGTTCAAGGGGGGGCAGAGGGATCGGTAGAGTTATTTTTAGCTGGAGTGTTATTCGAGGTATGACGTGTGCAGTTAGGATTGTCGCAGGGGGGAAGAGAGGCATACTCACTTACCGCTTGTTGAAGTCACTCGTTCGTCAGTAGCTTGTCTCTTTCACGATGATTGGATTGTTGGGATCCTTGAGTCCTGATTGCATCAGACCTTTAAGCATTGTGTGCGTATTCTCTATGGTTATGGAGTAGAGGTCGACGAGCGTAGTGAGCTCTTGAAGTTTTCGGCAGTTCTCAGAAGTGGGGTCAAAGTCCTTTGGTGTTCCGGGCCGTGAATCTTGGGGTGAGTTGGGTAAGGGAATTTCCATGTTGATCTTTCCGGGTGGCTCTTCAGTTGCGGCAGGTTGACTTGCAGCGTGACTGGTAGTCGGAGTAGGGTTAGCATTTCGGTGCCGTTCAAAAATATTTTTCTGCTTTTTTCGTACCATGTTTAGAGTTTCAAAAGAAAGTTGTTCATTAAACGAATTGTTAAGAGTTTGCAGGCGCCAGACTGAAAAATAAACTTTTCAGCCAGCAAAAGTTGCGACACGTGGTCCTGGACTACGAAATTCGTATAGGGAGCGTATGTCAGACACGTCCGCACGCTAGCTAGTCAAAGACCGTTCTAATGTACATCTGACAGATGTGGCAACTGAATTAAAAAAACTCAAATGATATTGAAATTGTTGAAATCCGTAGATTCATCAAGAAAAATAGTCGTCAAGAAGCTTCTCCTGTCTTAATTACTATTCTGGGCATTAATACCCCAGAATGTGTAAAACTTTGGTTTTTTAATTATAGAACTCAATTATTCATAGACAAACCCCGGCAATGTAACAATTGTTTCAGTTTCACGCACTCATCACGTTTTTGTTCCAGTGATGTTCGATGAATTAATTGTGGAGGATCCCATTCTAAACAATGTACAAACCCTTCAAATTGCACAAACTGTAAAGGAGACCATCCAGCAAACTCTCCCAATTGTCCCACTTTTATAAAAGAAAAAAAAATTCTCGAATTTCAAATGCACTACGCACTTAACTTTGGGAGAGGCTCGACAAAAATTCAAAGAAACTCACTCCACAAATTACGCTATAGCAGTAAAAACAGCAGCCCCCGGACCAAATATACAAGAATTTGAGAAAAATTAGAAAATATAGTAGAAAATTTTCAAGCAGCTCTCTTGAAAAACAAACTACAGCTATAATGAACGCGAAGCAAATAATGATCGAATCAATGTTTAAACATTTGATAGAACTAATAGAAATTAGTAAACAACCATCATCGCCAGTTAGAAAAAAAAGATAGGTCTACCGCAACAAAAAATTGAAATCAAACAATAAGTAAATTGTAGTAATTACACCAAGTAAATCAAACAATATGGATAATACATAAAATAATATGGAAATTGGATAATTTTAAAGTTTTAAATTGCAGATATTTTTCGCGAATTCTGAGTTACGTTTTTCTTTCTTAAAAGTATAGAAAATTTATCTATATCTGCAAATATATTTCTTAACCTCAAGCGGAGGATTAAAAAAAAATTCTTTTTTGATATTTTATTTTCCCTAGTAAGTCTTTTTTATGCGTTTTCTACAAGGGAGTTGTAGAAGTTTAAAAAACTAACTTATTTTCTTAAAAATTCCTCCCTTTTCACAATCAGATGTTTTTATATTTCAAGAGACTTTTTTGAAACCTAACGACAATTTGCAAATTCCAGGTAAAATCATTTTCAGACAAGACAGACTTAACAGACCTGGAGGAGGGCTGCTGATAGCAGTACCATCAAATATTTCTGCCAGACAAATATCCTTTAACATTACGCCATCTTCAGACTACGAAATTTTAATATTGCAAATTATAATTAATGATACTTCCTTTCGTCTGATAAATTCATATGCATCTCGAGGACTTAATATTACAAAACTTAATTCTTTTCTTGATTCCTTAGTGGACCCAGTTTTTATTTTCGGAGATTTTAATTTGCATCAGCCAATATGTGGGGCTCTAATCATACTTCTCAATACAGTGAAATCTTTCTGGATTGGTTAACAAATTCTAATTTCATTATTCTAAATACTGATGTTTCAACGCATAGAAGCAATGTTGGCTCTAGTGCTCTTCTGGATTTTACTGTATGCTCTTCAAGTCTCATCGGATACAGAAACACTTTTGTGTGTGTGTGTGTGTGCTTTAGACAGCTCCTACAATAGTGACTATTGTCCTGTTATCACAGATTTTAATTTTCATAACCCGATTAAACGAACTATAAAAAAAGTGGATAGGCCCTCAATAATAAAACAAGCAAAATCAACAGTTTTTAAGATAAACGATTACAATCATAATCTATCTGACAATATAGCTAAAATAATTTCAAATAACACTAGAAATATAAAAATCTCTAATAGAATCTTCCCTCCCTGGTGGAATAATGCTTGTCAGAACCTTTACAAACTTAAACTATTGAATCATAGTGAACGAATGATAATCTTAACTTTCTTTCAACAGATATTTGATAGGGCAATTGTCCCAAAGGAATGGAAGCATGCTATAATTCTACCAATTCCCAAACCATGCATAGATAAAACTAAAATCTCCTCATATAGACCTATCGCCTTGACCTCAGTTTTCTCTAAGACATATGAAAGAATTTTAGCCAATCGAATTGCCTACGTCCTGATAACAGAACAAAAACTGCATCAGCAATATTATGCACATGTTCCTTTTAAAGATAACAGAACAGCAACTTATATAATTAGCAAAGCAATTACAGACGCAAAGATGGAAAAAAATATTTCATGCGAATTAGCTTAGATATAAAGAGTGCTTATGACTCCGTATATATTGACGGTCTCATTTACAAATGTTTAGAAATAGGTATAACTGGGAAAATAGAGCTTTGGATGCATGAATTTTTATCTTACAGATCGCTGCAACTTCGATGGAGGGGATGTCTTTCATCTGAAAAAACACTGTTTAGTGGACTCCCCCAAGGTAGTGTACTGTCTCCATTACTATACACTATCTATGTATAAGTATGACTTTTTTGAAACATTGGAGACTGGAGTCGAGTGTTCCATATATGCTGGCGACATTTTTATCTATTCAACACATCAATCGCTCGATATCATCTGTTGTAAACTACAAAATACCTTAGAAAGAATAAGTCAATGGTGTAACTATTGGAAATTGAGTTTAAGCCCAGACAAAAGTACAATAGCTGAACTTTCGAACAAAAAAATTCACTGATTTCCTAATATATTACTAGCTGGGGCCCCATCTACCATGGCAAACTTCTATTAAATATTTAGGAGTATATTTTTCGAAACGGAATCAAAATACCAATATCACGCATCAAATGAAAAATAAAGCACTGAAAAAACTCAATGCTCTTAAAGGTCTGACTTATAAGCATTATGGTCCCAGAGCTGAAAATCTTATCCAATTGATCAATAATAGCATCTGTAGCACCTTTTTTTATACATGTCATATAATAAATAAATGGTCTGACAATCAGTTGAAGCCTTTTAATGTAATACAAACCAAAGCTCTCAGAATTGCACTAGGTCTCCCACAATGGACACCAAATATTGTATTAATGAAACTGGCTGGACAAGAAATTCTCTCGGACAAAATCAGAAGACTGGCAAATAAATTTTTCTTTCTCAAATCTCCAATCAAACTTTTTCTCCATTATATAGCAAT
The DNA here is from genome assembly GCA_019973935.1 of Trichonephila clavipes. Taxonomy (NCBI): domain Eukaryota; kingdom Metazoa; phylum Arthropoda; class Arachnida; order Araneae; family Nephilidae; genus Trichonephila; species Trichonephila clavipes. Next base: position 24,127 of record BMAU01016229.1, read on the forward strand.
AATCCTAATGATCTGAATTTAAAAATTATAAAGGAGGATAAAAATAATATTGTCAGCATACTACAATCCTTAAATGCTAATAGTAACCAAATCATTACAATCCCCAGAATATCATCCTTTTCATTTCTCCCATGTAAAATATATACTAATAACTTCAAATTTCAGGAGAAAAAGTTTACCAATTCAAGCTATAAGGGGTTTATTTGAAGAAGCTGTGCCGAGAAATATTGA
>BMAU01016230.1:0-70000 GCA_019973935.1 Trichonephila clavipes
GTTGCGACGCCATTAATTTATTCATGTACTTTCCCTGATCACGCTCGTGGCATCATAAGTATGACGTAAGTTGAAGTGATGTCATGCGCGCCGGTCAGGATTGTTCTTGATTACATCACAAGATGTCAGATGTAGAATCAAGTGTATATATATGTAGCTCTTCCTTGGAAACTGTAGGTTTTTTTGTGTGTCTGTGCTGTGCTGTAAATAAAGATTTTTGTTCCAGTAACCGTCGCAAAGTATTATTTGCAGAACCTTGAGTAGTAACATTTGGCGTCCGCGACAGGACGTGTTATTGGAAAGTAGATAAATAAATTAGATATGGATCTTAAAGCACAAAAGGCACAGAGACGAGTACTTAGGACTGCAGTTACCTTAAGCGCAAATAAGATAGAAAGTGAGCTAAAAAGAATGATGTAGTAGATTTACAGAAGATTTCGTTGCTGCAAAGTGCAATTAAAAGACAAATATTTGAGATTAGAAGCGGCCCAAGAAGCAGTATCTGGAACTTTGCTACAATTAGAAGATAATGGAGAAGAATTCGAGACTGATTTCATTGATGCGGTTACCGTGAAAAATATTTAGAATATTACACTCGCATCGATAAGAAGTTGGGAGAGACTGTTATTTCTGAAGTTCCAGACACACCAAGAAAGTTTAAGCTACCTGAAACTCGAACTGAGAAAATTCGGTGGAGACCCGAAGGAGTTCCTTTCGTTTTGGAGCCAGTTCCAAAAATCCATGACGACGGAAGCATCCCAATGAAGACAAGATGCAGTATCTTGTGGCTTCAGTTGAACCAAATCGAAAGCGGAAAGACTCATTCTTAGTTTTCCGGCTACTGCAGCGAATTACCCGAAGGCAGTGGACCAATTGAAAGAGCGATTTGGAAGAGATCTACTTGTCCAAATTTATGTTCGGGATCTTCTGACAATGGTTATGAAGAATGCTGTGTCCGGTAGAGCAAAAACGGACCTTTCAAGACTCTATGACGAGTTGGAGGAAAGCTGAGAGCCCTGGAGAGCCTAGGACGAACGCAGGAAAGGTTTGGAGATTTCCTAGCTCCTCTGGTTGAGAGCGTGCCTGCCCGAAGAAGTGCTAATGACGGGAACGGAACAGAAATCACCACGAACTATCCGACAACACTGCCGGAAAGAACATTCGCTCCTTAGAGAATCTAATGACTTTTCTCCGTCAAGAAGTGCAGGGTGAAGAGATGGTTGTGTTATCAAGAACTGGATTTGCATCGAATAACGTTACCCGTAAGAAGGAATATGTTTGTACCCCCTCTAAACGAGATTAGTGGAGATCCGGCAACTGCGGCAGCCCTGGTAAGTTTCAAATCCACTGACAATAAAGTTGCTTGTATTTTTGTGATAAACCCCATCCCAGCCATAAATGTTTTTTAGCAAAGAAAATGTCTTTAGATGAGAAGTTAAAAATATTGTCTAAAAAAGGGAGCTTGTTATTCATGTTTAACTAAATCAAATCATATCAGTAGGCAGTGTGACTTAAAATCTAAACTGAGGTGCAATTTCTGCTCTTTATCTCATTATAATATTATGTGTAGTAAAAAACTTGATAAACATTTAAGTGTTAAAAATTCTCCTTCCACTATTTCTCTTTCTAATCAATGTAGCAGAGATCGAACGGTTTATTTGCAGACTCTCTGTGTAATTGCGCGAGGTCGAGGTCGAGAAAGGCGCATAAGGATTATTTTAGATTCAGCTAGCCAGTATTCTCACGTGAGTGAAAGATTAATTGCGCACTTGGGATTAATACCGCATAGATATGAAAACGTAATTCACTCCCTGTTTGGAGGAACGCAGACGAAGCCCAAGAAACATGGAGTTTATTCTATCGAGCTGACGGCTTTGAATGGAGATTACTCTTGTTGTTTAGAAGTTCTCTCAGAGGAAAAGATATGCGACAGTGTCCCGAAAATAACAGATGAGCAAATCCTAAATAATTTAAGAGAACTGAACATAGAGTTTTCAGATTCATTTAGCGAAGATTTAGAAATTGATTTGTTAGTGGGTTCGAATGTGTTAGGTCGCATTTTAATGAAGAAATGTTGTGAGTTAGATTCCGGTTTAAGTGTGGTCGAGACTAAACTCGGGAAATACAGTTATAGGAATGCAGGATGATGTATGCCATATTGATAGAAATGTTATGACAACACTTTCAATGTATGTAAGAAATTTTAAATTAACTGATCTCTGGAGTCTCGAAAGTTTAGGCATTTCTAATCCAACACTAGAGGAAAGCAAACAAAATTCTTATGAAGACGCTTTAAATGATTTTCAGCAGAAGCTAACGATTCTTCCTAACGGAAGGTATGAGTTACAGCTTCCGTGGAAACATGATCCAGTTAATTTACCTGATAATAAAGGTTTAACTTGGGCTAGACATGAGAAAGTTATCAAAAGGGCTGAAAGTAATGGCTTTCTCAGAGAGTATCAAAAAAAGTTTTGAGGATTGGGAAAATTTGGGATTATTGAAATTGTACCGGAAGAGGAAGTGAAAGCGGTTAAATGTCATTATTTGGCACATAGGCCTGTAATAAAACTGCAAAAGTGAAACCACAAAGTACCGTCCCTGTTTTGACGGGTCGGCTTGTGAAAATGGTAAACCTTCATTAAACCAATGCTTATATAAAGGCATAAATCTTTTAGAAGTAATACCCGATATTTTAGATAGGTTTAGACTTTACCCTATAGGATTAAGTGCAGATATAGAGAAAGCGTTTTTAATGTTATCAGTTCATCCAAAAGATAGAGACTATCTTCGATTCTTTTATCCTAGTAAAGAAGAATTGGTGTATAGGCATTGTCGAATTGTTTTTGGTTTAAATTCTTCCCCTTTCCTATTAAACGCATCCATAAAACATCTATTAGATAACGCACCTCTTGAATACTGTAATGTTGTAGAGAAATTAAAAAGTTCATTTTATGTTGACAATTGTTTATCTGGTGTAAATAATGTAAAGGAACAAGAAAATTTTATTGATATAGCTTCAAAATTATTGTCAAAAGGCTGTTTTAACTTGCGAGGTTGGCAAAGCAATGTAGCAAGTAAATATGTTTCTCAGCATACAGGAGAGGCGTCAGTTTTAGGCATGTTATGGAATTTAGACAAAGATACTCTGAGATGTAATATAAATTTTGAAATCTTAACGTGTGAAACAAAAATTACGAAAAGGTTCATTTTATCAACGGTGCAAAAGGTTTTTGACGCAAACGGGTTGTTATCTCCAGCTACATTGCCTCCCAAATTATTATTGCAAGAAACTTGGAAGTTAAAACTGCCTTGGGATTCAGAATTACCTAAAAATATTGTTAATAAATTTATGAAATGGTCAAATGAAATGTATTTGTTAAAAGAAGTTACTGTGCCTCGATATATTACCATAAATGAAACCTCTGAACTCCATATTTTTGTTGATGCATCTAAAAGCTCATATGGTGCATGTGTGTTTGTTCGAACTGTTGTAGAAAATGATTTAAAAGTTACACTTTTACGTTCTAAGGCTAGAGTAGCCCCCTTGAAATCTCTTACCATTCCTAGATTAGAATTAATGTCATGTTGCCTCGGAGCTAGGCTTGCAAATTCAATTATACGTGCTTTAAATCTACCAGGAATAAAGGTAATTTACTGGTCTGATTCAGAAGTGGCTCTTTGGTGGATAAGAGAACGAGGAAATTGGTCCGTGTTTGTGGCCAACCGGGTAAAAGAAATAAGAGAACTTACCCAATTTCAGTCGTGGAGGCATGTTCCAAGTAATATGAATATAGCAGATTTGTTATCTCGAGGATGTACCCAAAAAGATGTTAGATTCTAAATGGTGGGAGGGACCTCGATGGTTAAGAAACAATAGGGAACAGTGGCCTGCCAATAAAATTGTGAACCTAAGGATGTTATTTTGGAAAAGGAAGTCTGAATTAGTTAATGTAAATATTTCTGAGGAATTGGTCCCGTGGTATGCTGTACGATTTTCTAAATACAATTCAATAGTTCGTTTAATGGGCTGGATTTTAAGATTTATTAATAATTCTAGGGTTCATGTTGAGGAAAGAGAACTTTCCGAACTATCGTCGGATGATATAGAAAATGCTGAAAGGGTGTTAATTCGGTTAGTACAAGATAAGATGTTTCCTAATTTGAAATCAATACCCATTGTAAATGTCTTTAAAGATAATGAAGGAATCATTAGAGTTAAAACTAAAATAACTGAGAGAAAAGATGATCCAAATTATATTGCTCCTATTTTGATGCCTAGTAAATGCCTTTTTTAACCACAAGATTAATTGAGTATTACCATCTAAAACATTGCCACGCTGGGGTTCAAATTCTTATGTCTATACTGCGTGAAAAATTCTGGATAATGAAAACACGAAAACGGTCAGGGAAGTAGTTATGAAGTGTGTGCCCTGTCGTCGGTATAGCTCTAACTCTCCTATGAGTGAACCTGTGAGTCTGCCTGCGGATCGTGTTAAAGATGCTAACGCGTTCGACATTACAGGTATTGATTTGGCTGGACCTCTTTTACTAGAGATGGAGGTAAGGTGTGGATAGTGCTTTACACTTGTGCCATTTATCGAGCGATACATCTAGAGCTAGTGAGTTCATTGTCTACTGAGTGTTTCATGCTTTCTTTAAGACGGTTTATTGCACGTCGTACTAGACCAGAAACTATATATACAGATAACGGAACTAATTTTGTCGGCACTAATAGTGAATTGAAAATCTAGATTGGGATAAAATAATGAAAGAGACCGATATTAAACCTATTAAATGGAAGTTCAATCCCCAACTGCCGCTTGGTGGGGAGGTTGGTGGGAGAGATTAGTACGAGTAATTAAAGAATTATTGAAGCGTACTTTAGGTAAGGCAATTTTAACATATGAATAACTTTTAACTGTTCTATGTGATTGTGAAGCGGTGGTTAATTCTCGTCCATTAACCTATGTCTCGGAAGATCCGAATGATTTAATACCATTGACACCTAGTTTTTTTAAACGGGAAGTCTTCATATGACACCGTAGATTTAGATTTAAGTGAATTCTCAAAGTTTCAGAAAAGAATAAAATATCGTAGAAAACTGATCCATGATTTTAGATCACGTTTTAGGAAAGAATATCTTGGTCAACTACGACAAAAACGACCAGGAAAGCCAGGTCATGATTTCAAAGTTGGTGATGTCGTGATGATTGAAGAGCCATCCAAGAAGCGCGTGTATTGGCCTTTAGGAAAAGTAATAAGTCTGCTTCCAGGTAGAGATGGTAAAGTTCGTACCTTGAAATTAAAATGTAAGAATTCTGAACTGATTCGTCCAATTCAAAGAGTTTATCCACTCGAAGTGCCATTTATAAATAATGAAATTGTAAAAATTGATGGCGTTCCGACATCTAGTGTTAATGAAGATAAATTAACCAGTAATGCTGTCATAAAAATAAAAGTCACTATAGATCAGGTAGATTAGTTAAGATACCTGAAAGACTTGGATTATTTAATGAAGTTTTATATGCTTTTGAGTGATATCAATACACTCAAAAGGGTGGGAGGATGTTGCGACGCCATTAATTTATTCATGTACTTTCCCTGATCACGCTCGTGGCATCATAAGTATGACGTAAGGATTGAAGTGATGTCATGCGCGCCGGTCAGGGATTGGTTCTTGATTACATCACAAGATGTCAGATGTAGAATCAAGTGTATATATATGTAGCTCTTTCCTTGGAAACTGTAGGTTTTTTGTGTGTCTCTGTGCTGTGCTGTAAATAAAGATTTTTGTTCCAGTAACCGTCGCAAAGTATTATTTGCAGAACCTTGAGTAGTAACAGACACGAAGAACTGGTCAAGTAAAGGTGAGGATGCCCATTAGACGCAATATTCACTGCTAAATGAAGTGGGCTATATGAAACTTGAAGTTAAGTCAACTAAGTAAAGTACAAGTTAACCACTGTATTCACCATTAACTGGCATGGCGGACAAAGGAAGAGACCCCCTTTTTCGTAATAAATTCGTTTCACCGTTCCAAGTTCAGTTATAAAATTCTTGACGGTCTCAAACCTTGGTTGGAGTTAACCAAGCTAGCGCTGTAGGGGCAGTGGCGATTTCCATTTTGGCCAATGATGTGGACAACACGCAGTTGAGTAACAGTTATAGGCCCCATTTGCATGCAAACCCGAAAATAGCTGGGAAAATGTGGTTGGGGATAAAAGCCGTTACATTTTTTTTTAGTTTGACTATATGAGAATCTGATGATTGGTTGATAGATTCCCTTGACCATACAGTATAACCATGGAAGCACCCAGAATGTTGATTGCTATTTTCGTCCAGAAACTTAGCTATTGACTTGCTTAAAAGCGACTTTATTTCACATGTTTTTTTTCCGGTGGATGATCAGACAATATGATCCTGGACTCATAAACATGTATTTATTTCTATTATGCAAAAAAATGTAGAATTGTAAACAATTTGATGATAAAATTTCAAAATTATAGTTTGATTATTTTTTTAATAATTTATTTATTATCATGCTAAAAAGGGTAAATTAAATGTTCCTCTAAACTTTGTTTGTGTGTAAATTTAAGATTTATTACATTGAAATGTTTTTATACAAGGTTTTTTAAATACAAACATATTTTGAATCTATTAGATATTGATAAAAAAATTTCTTTTTTTTCGCATTCTGGTTTCTTACTTTGGTTACGCAAAGAGATGTAAATACAAAACTTATTACAGTAAAATTTATTAAAACAATGATGTATCATAATGTTAAAACCTATAACTTAAACTTACACACACAAACTAATTATACAGTAACATTGAAGATTTGATCCCCCCATTGTAATATTCTTATATAAAAAGTTACAAATATTTTGCCAACTTATCAAATAGTGCCAAAAAAATCTCTACATTTATGCTACATTTCTGTTTAATACTTTACTTATACAAATACATGTAGACATAAAACTTTTAATCATTTAAATTTTAAATGCATGATTATTTATTATGATTTATTTACTACTCTCTTTTCAAACTAGTAAAATGCAGGCTCATCATATATAACGGGTCTAAAGAAAACTAATGCTAGTATTTTTCTGGGAATTTTCATCCATGTAAGCAGGGCTTTTGAGTGTCCTTTTTCCTATTTTACTCCATTCACGTGAAAAGCACTCATATACCTTATTCATACTAGCATTCTAACCACATGTAGCCCACGTCATAAAAAATTGCATACTTCATCCCTAGAACACATTCAAATGCAAATCTTAAAGGTATCGAATCTTTGTATTATTGCATTTAAATTAAATAAAAATACACTAAAAAGTAACAGGATAAGATATACTTAACATTACAAGCACAAACATAAAATGGGTAAACACAAGTAGCAACATATTTAATAAACCAAGGAGAAAAATACATTTCAGAAAATAGCAACAACATACAGTTAATAAAACAAGTAGCAATATACATTAAGTAAACCATACACCATTTATTTAATAAAACAAGTAAATAGATACATTTAATAAAACAAGTAGCAAAATAAATTTAACAGAATTAAAATTAAATGAAAGCCAAACAAAAGTTAAGAGATTCAGAATTTAATAACAAGCTCTTTTCCCTTTCTATAAACAATTCTACATTAACTTTACCAAAAAATCGCATCAACAAAAAAATTCATCATTTTCAATAAATTACGTACTTGTTAATTAACTGGTAAATTATTAGTTGTAAATAAGAAACACTATACCAGACCTTAAACTTTAAACTTTTTTATCCTTTTAAAATAATTTAAAGAGAGTTCTATATTTTTTTCTGTATCAGAAGAATATGAAAAAATAGTAAATAATTTCTAAGTGTGTTAACCATCGTTTCAAAAGTAGACTAAAACCCTTCCTCTAAATTATGTTTTAATCCTCTTGAGTAGATAGTAACTCCATTATACATACGCATGCACCTGAAAGAAGTTTGAAAAATTAATCCAAATTTATTCCTTTATCATGGTAATTAAATGGCTGCTTAAGAGTTCCTTTTACACCTAATTGCCGGGTGTATTGAGGAACGAAGAAGAAGAAAAAAAGCTTGGGTTGGATGAGCATTATCTTTTAAAAGTTCTGATTTGTTGATGTGAGAGTTCTTTGAAAGTCTTTCTTTGCTCCATTTTGTAAAAATAATCTACTAAAGTAGGTCTTGGAATTTTTATTGTTGAATTATAAATCACGAAAAAGGAGATAAATTTATAAACATATATTGTAGTATCTTCCTGTGGTTGAATTACACATTAAACTTATTTACCGTTTTATTATTTTCTTCAAAGCCCCTCACTATATTTACAACTCGATTTACAATTATAAATTTCATAGGAAACTACAGGCATCTTCCTCCAATTTCACGTTCGAGAACACCTTCTCTCCTTCCCGCTCAATGGCCAAAACAGTTCTCAGCAGCACCCTCTTTATCGTGCGTTATGTGCCAAGCCGTTACAATATGCTATAATATACGTAATTTCATTCTTTGTTGAGTTAAATAGTGAAAACTTTTTTAAATATGTAGAGAGTTCAATTAAAATTATTCTTACTAATTGAATTCTCTCCGCAATTCACCAAAGATATGAAAAAGAAAAAAAAATTTAAAAAAAGAAAAAATCTTTATCCCCTCTTTCCTATTTTATATCTTTTTTCTTTGATAATACTCTTCCAAGTTAGCGAAAAAGCGTAATAGGTTAGGCACTGCCTTGTACGCTCAAGTTTCCGGGTTCGATCCCAGCCCAAGTCAATGAACTTTCATTTTGCAAAAAATTGACAGCAACTATGTCGTACAGTTATGCGGCATGTTAAGAATCCTTAGAGTGCCTATGTCAGGTAAAGAAAGTGGCAGATAGGCTTCAAGAAGCTGATCATAAAGTGGATGACATATACTTAGGATTAGTAATGATAAGGTATCTTCCTCAATAATTCCAATCAAGAGTTCAACAGATTTGTACTAGGTGATGATATGGAAATTGTAAAAAGGGGGCCGAGATTGATAGACAGTTTGCCAAGCTTTGTTTTAATGTTTTTCCAACTCCTTTACTGTGATCTCGGATTCAAGTCACAAATGATTTCAACCCGATCCGTGAACGTTTTGCATCTTCAGTTGGCATCAACTTAAATACAAATGAGAACAGAAACTACATTAAAATGGATATTCCGATCCATTAACTATTTTATACACATCATAAAATAAACCCAAGAGTTTAAAAATACATACATCTCTTAAAATTAGAAAGGTTACAGTTACAATTATTTTGTGAAAATATATTTCGTAGAAAATCCTAAAAAAAAAATCTGACAAAAGAAGAAAAGGATTTTAATGACTCTTCTAGACCATATTTAAGCTCTACAAAAGGAAGCCTTTCATCGTCATAACCCTTTTAACTACTCGAATTAAAATATACAATGGATTAAAGCTATTTCTGGTTTCTTTTTCCTAGTTAACAAACCTCTAACACTATTCTGCATTTAAACATAGTACATTGTCTCCTTTAACCATGTTTAACTAGAAAGACGTAACAATGTATCAACATTGTCGTTTTAAAGTAAGTTAAGTTTTTCCTAGACTATGTTAAAATAAATAAGATCTGATATATACTAAATGATAACAATGAAACATTAACATTTAAACTAAGCTTCCTCTAATGAGAGGCTCTATTGACATTTGCATCAATTCGATGTTTTAACTGCCTCTCTTCTTAACCCGGGAGAAAAGGCACACACTAAATACTAAAGTTAGTGATCACGCAAAGTGAGGGAACACCTCAATTTTTTTTATAATTATTTTTATTGTTCACGACAAAAATAGTAATTCTAGTAAATAATTTATAAATAATAGAGAAAGAATGCTTGCCAAATTTAAGGATTTTCTTTTCTTTGATAATTTAAGAAAAAAAATCCATTCTAACTGAACTAAAATGTTTCAAATTTCAGACACTTTTCACTAGCATTACAGAAATAATATTTGCAGGCAAAACTGTCATATTTTGTGCAAGTTATTGTAGTTTTACAGTCCTTTGATGATTGACAAATAGCATGCCAAATTTTTTTCGCTTGTGTCTTATTGACAGGCCTCATTTAGGGATTGTAATATCGATATACCGGGATACCGAATACCGGTATTTTGAGACATTTGTACAATTTTGTAATACCGATATTCACAAGCTTAAATACCGGTTTTTCGGTATTTACTAGAACTTTTTTAAAATTATCTCCATTATATATGTCCAGGGATCACTAACCTAGCAAAATAGTATACATTTTTGTTTGTATGCCTCCATAATGGGCGAAATTAATTAGACTTTTAAAATAAAGTTGTATTGTACAATCAAGAGAAGTGATAAAATATGTGAATTATCCAAGGAGGCGGGTCAAATATATTCAATTACAGTTCAGAGCGATACTGCACACGCGCAGGATTCGTAGCCTGATATTCGTATCTGTGAAAACAAGGTTGTAGTTTTGTGGAAAATGCGTAATATTTCGATATTTTTTTAATTAAGGAGTTTTTTATTCTTATTGTATTTCCATAACATATATATATACTTGTATTTACATATCATTATGATTTAATAATGAAAATGTAAAAGGGGAAAAGTGACTAACCAATTGAAATTTGATCAAGTTTATTGTGAATTTTCTTAAAATTTTTTACCCACAAACCTATCCACATTCAGAAGAATTCGGTTCAGTTATTGAAGATCATGATCACACTAATGAAGATAGTAAAAAGGAATTGTCTCTTGAACAAAAATTAGAACTATCGATAACTAAAAAAATTTCAAAAAACCAAAATACCATACAGAAACCAACTATATCCAAAACCATCCGACGAGAGATTTACAGGTAAGTACCTGGAAAAAGTATATCGCGTATTGCTAACAATACCACCAACTAGCGTAGATGCCCAAAAAAGAGTGTTTTTGACAGCTCGTAATTTTTGTACATCATTACGTTCCATGCATAATGACTGTACAATTGATGTATTACGTTTTTTAAGATCACATTTCAAAAATTTGTAATAGTACCACGGACTGAATAATGATATTTACACTTTTTTGTGATTTAAAGAAATAAGATGTTCTTCACATTTTTGTGGTTCTTTATATACTGTTATAATTTAAAAATTACAAATTAATTTTTTGTGATATTTACACTCTCTAATAAAACTGGCAAATAAAACAAAGAAACACACATCTTTCTTTTTCTAAAACTTCTACCACCAGTATTAAAACCGGTATCCCGGTATTAAGATCTAAAAAATACCGAATACCGGTATTGTACTTTTGTTCCGATATTTCAATCACTAGCCACAGTGTACCTTGTGGTACACTTTTCGCTTTACATCTTTCTTGATGGAGCTTTTAAGTAGCATTTGAAAATTTTCTTTTCAACTCAAACGTTTCATGTCCATCGTTTTTCTAAAATTTAAATTCGCTATCCATTATTCCATGAAGTTCTTCCTTTTCTTGATCAGTTTCAACATCATCAAATAGGCATTGCAGATGACCATTTCTTTTCTTATATTATGTTCATTTATATTTTTAAACCTTAGTAAGTCATACAACACAGCTATTAAAACACTAAGTCGTTCACAAAGGGAAAATGTAGCCTGATTTTACAAAATATTTGGAGCAAAAGTGATCACGTGGAGAACTAAGTCACTTAAAATACCTTAAGATTGTAAAAAACGTTTGCCATTCCCAAAAAAGAGCGAGATGTGTAACAAATACATTTTAGTTCCCATGAAGACTGTCATATAGGAAAATACCGAAAGGGGGGAGAGAGGGGTTTATTGGTAACAAACAAACATTTTTCCCAGAATTAATTTCGTGAGTCTGTGCCCCGCGCTACCGCTCCCGAGTTAAATTTCCATTTGCAGTGTAAAATAATACTTTTTAGAATAATTGCGTTATTTTGCAAGTAAACTTAATATCATCACGATATTCTTCCCATTATTTTTATAGAAGCAAAAATAATATATGATAAAAATGGGGATAAAAAATTGAGTCTTTGTGGTTTTCTTTGTTCCAATGTGTAATTCGACAAATGTTGTTTCTACATATTTTCACGAAAAGTGGTACTTCTTAAGGTATCCGACTACGTTCGGAACAGTGATTTTAAAAAAGCGCATAAATGGATAATTTTCATGATATTTAGTGTCACTTAGATTAGAATACATGTATAAAATTGTTTTAAGGACATTTTGACAAAAACATTTTATTTTAATACAATATTTTGGCAAAAAATTAACTTAGAATAACCTTTTTCCAAAATGTTCTCCTTTTATTAAAAATGCTTCTATAATAATAATATTTTAAGGATATAAAATAAAGACTTCTCTCTCCAGAGAGTCTGAACTATTTTTTTTGAAAAATTCACACTATTTTCAGAGTTACAACCAATTGAAATAGTTATCGACATTTTTTCCTTAAAACTTCTTCCCTCTGAGCTATATACAGGCAAAATATTACTATAATAGAAGCATTTTTTACAAAGGGAGAATATTTTGAAAATTGGTCATTTTATGTTTATTTTTTGTCAAAATATTGTACTTATATAATTTTTTTTTGTAATAATATTCATAAAACAATTTTATATACATTTTCTAATCCAAGTGACACTAAATATAAAATATTGTCCATTTATACGCTTTTGCAAAATCACGTTTCCGAACGTAGTCGGATACCTTAAGGTATCTGACTTCGTTAGGAACGATGGTTTTGAAGGAATATATGTGAATGATAATTTTTTTCTTACTCTATTGTGTTTCACCTGAACCAGAATATGCATGGAGAATAGAACTCGGCAAATCCTGATCTGAAAGCGAGTACTTTAGCAACCATGCTAAAATGATCATCTTAGCATTGCCAAGCCACCGGTTCGAAACTTAGTGCTATTAGGGATTCACCAGGTAGCAGAATGATTCGTGTTAAATTCTTTAGGTTCAAGGTCTTCCCGTTGGTTAGTTGCAGAAGTTAGTAGAAGGGATGCAAGCCCTCTTATCCTTCTTGCAACTTAACTGTGAGGTTCATTACCAATAGCCCTCTTGTTGCTTCACAATGGGAAGTAAATTAAAATCAAATCAAATGATCAAATCATGAACCAATTCATGAAATTTTCTTTTCATTTTTGTGCGATAAAAAACTATGAATTGTCTTGCATCAATTACTAAGAATTGTGGCAAAACAATAATATTAGATGTACCTTTGAATTCCATATGTAATCTATAGGAAGCAAATATATATTTAACAGCAATAACTAGTCAACACTGGTATTCAAATAGAGAATATCCTTCTAATTATATATGTACGTAGTTAGAAGGTAGGAATTGATCGGCGTATGGCGCGAGAATCCTCATTCTGCCTCAATCACGAATGATTGTCTCAAAGCATGTTAATGGTATCTAGGCCCCAATCAAATGTCAAGTAGACCAATAAACAACGGAGTGAGGTTAAATCTATCCAAACACATTTCGAAAAGGTTTGCTTATTTTACAAACTCTTCATATGAATGCAAAAATATAGCGTAATTATTATAAAATATTTTATAAGAAAATGAGTTATTTGCCATATTTATAATAATAATTAATAATTAATGTGTGAAGAATAAGAAAAGGTGTGTGTGTGTGTGTGTGTGTGTGTGTAAGAGAGAGAGAGAGAGAGAGAGAGAGAGAGAGAGAGAGAGAGAGGAAAAATAAGAATTCATTGCTAGAATTATGGCACAAATTCTTCCCTTTTAAAAATATTTCAGATTCTTAATAAATATTTCTATCTTTTTCTAATTTTTTTCCAAAAAAAAATTGTTTACTTAATCCTTATTTAAGCCTTAAAGAAATGTTTTATTTATTTTAGGTACACACGTAGTAATTACGGCGAGCGAATTTCTTTTTTTCCCCTTCCTTGAGAGAATTAAAATAAATTTTTGGTCGATATTTTTGATCAAGTTTACTTGTAAATATGAATTATTCGAGAATAAAATCTGAGTTATGAAAAGCCTTTGTGAAAAAAGAATTCAAAGGGAAATATAGAAAACACACAACACTTGTCAGTAATATGTTTTTGAATACGCGCAACATTTATGTTTTTCTTGGCTTTTGTGTTTAATTCGAATTCTAGATGCAATTTTTGGCAAGAAATTTTATATCATAGTGGTGCGAATTTTTAAGTAATATTTCTTACTATAAATTGATAGTAATTGAATTATTCGTATTTTTTTAAAAAGGATCGGAGGAAGAAGATATATTGAAATTGATTAAAAAATATCTGATTCTGGTTTTGTTTCAATGAAATACATTTTTACGCGTAAAGATGTTGATCACATTATTATAGATGCTGTTTTTTATTCCATGTGTATAATATCTAACATTATTGTTATTCATTTAGTTGTAAAGTCAATTGAATTGTAACGTATATTCAACTCCAGTTCAAATGCATCAAAGATTGAGAATGTATTGCGTGTAAGGGAAAGTTCTGTCGCATTTTTCTCAAGAAAAAAAATATTTTTCAGTTTTTGTTTGAAATTTAATTCAAAATATAACGTCCTTTGTTGGTTACAACTGTCTTCCAGCGTTCTGGCAGCTTATCTAACCACCTAGAAAGAAGTCCTTTGTTTTGGAGGAAAATATTCTTCTACTGCCATTTGGGCACCCTCATAATTTATATTTTTAATTTCCATCAAGAAAGTATTGCAATGACCTAAACAGATGATAATAAGATGGTGCAATATCATGAGAATATATGGTTAAGCCTTGTAATGAAGACTTGCACCATTTCTGTTGGCCAAGAATGGATATTAACGTTGAATTTATTTATTCAAAACATCAAGTTGCTAACAGTAACGATCAGCATCGACAGTTTCATTTTCGTTCAGCAACTCATTGTGCCCTATACCTTGTTGTTTCTCCAACAACACAATATAATCTTCTTCTGATGCCCGCCAGCTTTAGATGTTGACAGCGATGTCTTCAATTTATTAATATTTGCCCTCTTTCTCACCATATGCTTATACACTATCCACTTTTAATCTCCAGTCATCAAATGGTCAAAAAACGGCTCCCT
Organism: Trichonephila clavipes; assembly: GCA_019973935.1. Lineage (NCBI taxonomy): Eukaryota > Metazoa > Arthropoda > Arachnida > Araneae > Nephilidae > Trichonephila > Trichonephila clavipes. The sequence continues at coordinate 15,101 of BMAU01016230.1, forward strand.
TTTGTGACGAGCAAGATTTAAAGAACATTCTGTGGAAGTTAACAGGAGATTTATCCTGGTTATAATGAGTAGCACCGTCATCTGATGGCATTCCTGATCTGGGTTCATTTTTCAAAGAAAAATCACCCGAACGAAATTTCGTAAACCATCTTTGACATGTTCAAGCTGTTAATGCGCAATCTCCAAACACGTTGCCGTCGCGATATTCCTCTTTTTGAACTCATTCAACATATAATGTCTTATAAATGCACCCATTCTTCACTCATGTTGACAGTTTTACAAGTTTAAATAACTGACTAAAATACGAAAAGATACATGTATAAATCATCAATCATATACTAGTCTAACTGTTTAAACCAGTTTCAATTGGACCCAAATTCTTGCTAAGAATCGCCAACGCATAAAAGTGCACGTTTTCAAAAACGACAGAATGAAGGTAAAAAATTTAAGTAGGAAATAGTAATGTGAAGGCAGGTGAGGAATTTCTGTGGATAAAAGCAAAAATTCTCAAAATACTTTAAGTAGACTTGTTTTAGAAAATGATATAATTTGTTTACGTCACACTTTTTGATAATCTACTTAGTTCAGCGCTTCTCAAACTACGGGGCGCGTCCCCTTGGGGGCGTGATAACTCTACTAAGTTTCGCGTGTATGTAGAAAAGTTGAAAACAAGAGATTATTTTAAAAAAGTTATTGATTAACTGAAAGTAAACAAGCTAGAAATACATTCTGACACAATAAGAAATAAAATACACATTCGCACTGATGTAATACACTTATAAATGTATCAGTACTGAACACTATTTTGTAACTAATTTAACAATCCTAGGTTAAGAACAAGTAAAATAATTACCTGTGCTCCTCATGGTCTTGTCATATATAAAATTATATACAAAAATTAACACGTGATAATTTGTATGGTTTATAATTAATTCCTTAACTGCCGATTAAAAGTTAAGCAATTGGCTTCCCAATGCCGCCGTTTTTACATTGTTATTGTGTGGAGGGAGAGATGAAAACCATGATTGAATATTGGACCGCAAATACTGAAAGTTTGAAAAGCACCATGGCTTAGTTAATTACACTACTAATACTTTTTTTGGGGGGGGTTGGGTAAGTTAAACATCCTCAATTTTCCCTCGATATTACAAACAATTTTTTCACCGAAATTAATTCAAAAATGTACATGCATAAATAAAATGTTCAAAAAAAATTTCTATTACTTTTGAACTTTTAGCGAAGTCTGAAAATGTGCAGTACACTGTTATTTCATAGCAGATATTATTGCTCTTTTTAGTTACTTACAAATGGAAATGTACATGTCTAGTAAACAATAGTCGTAATTTAATTGAGAAATACTGTACATGTAATTAATTTCTAAGCCTAGTATAATGATGCGTTGAAAAAAGAAACTCCAACAAAGTATATGGAGAAAATTAATTGTGTTTATTTAAAAACAATTGTAAGAGAAAAAAATTTTATTGAGAGGTTAAATATAAAATTCACATCAAGTTTTGAAAATACTTCTGTGAACCAAACTTGTTACATCCTTTATTGGCATTTCTTTGAGATGTGATTAAAAACTTCTTACAGAAGATACTTAAGATCGTGAACTTATGAAAAATAGTTTGTAGTGTCCATGTGAAAATATATACATATATATAGTTATTGGTCTTATTTATCTTTTACAATGTTTTTTTCGTTTGCTTGTCATTTAAATGGGATCTAGAAACCGTGAATAAATGTTTTCTTTAGTTTTATTATTAATGTTTTTTAACTAAATAAAAGTTATATTTTAGCTTTTTCATCATCCAAATACTTCGACTAATCCAGCCTTACTTATAATTATCGTTTAAAAATGCAACAATACGAGTGAGTTTTTTTTTAATTGAGATGTGACGATTTTTTTAGGTTTTCAAATTTATTTCATATAGTATACTATGAAAAAAAGATAATTCTAAAGAAAATGTTCCTTTTGATATCAAATTGCAAAAATGCTGGACAACATTTGTAAAAAATTGTGTAAACTTAACCTGTTCTGAACAAAAAAGTATATAAACAATTTTTTAATCTTTCTACGTTTATGTGTGTGTGTGTGTGTGTGTGTGTGTGTGTGTGTGTGTGTGTGTGTGTGTGTGTGTGTGTGTGTGTGTGTGTGTGTGTGTGTGTGTGTGTATGTATATGTATGTGTGTGTGTGTGTGTGTGTGTGTGTGTGTGTGTGTGTGTGTGTGTGTGTGTGTGTGTGTGTGGCACTATTATTCTGCTATAATACACCACCATTTTATTATCATTTTCTTTCAGTTCATTTTAAAATTTCCTCAGAATGGAATATTTTATCTCAGTTACTCTATGAAATATCTTAATTTTAATATTACATCTATAAAAGTTGTTACAAACTTTCTAATGATGTCATAATTTTTTTAAAACATAGATCAAAACAATTCTGACATTACGCAAAAAACATGCAGAAAAAAATTTTAGATAATCGTAATTATCACTTTTTTTCAGTAATTCTTGCCTCTGCATCAAATTTCCTGAAAAAAATCGCATTTTACTAAAAAGGCGTTTCAAATTCGGTAACTGCAAGCTGGAAATAGCATTCACAGTAATAAGTTTTGAATAAGTAAACTAATAAAAGAAAATTTGGTATTTCTTAAGCTTGATAAATAGGCGTACAAAATTAAATCATAAAATGGTTTGCACATTTTTGACTAAGCCCGCAATTTTATGCAAAAACGAAAAGCAGTTTAAAAACTATTTAGTAAGATGAAATAAAATTAATATTTTTATAAGCATAATATCCACTCGTAAAACATATTCTAAAAACATAATTAATCTCATTCAATTCCTTTTAAAAAGATCTAGTATATTTCTTACTGAAATATTCAACCTTTTTAAAAAATAAACTGCTATATCTCTGTGCATCAACCTTCTTTAATACCTCTCAACACCTATTTTAATACGATTCATAATTTAGTTAAGATATTTCAAAGTCCAGCATTATTAGATTCCCTTCATCAAAAACGTAGAGAATGCCTTTAAAAAGATCTCTCGTTTTAGCATATTCAGGGCATTCCAGCCATAGTTTTTCCGAGATCTAATGCTGATCGCAATTTTCCACACTTCTGTATATCAGAATGCAGACGGCAATTAGGTGTAAGAGAGGTACTTAAGCTGCTGTTTAATTACCAAAATAAAGAAATAAATTCTAATTAATTCTTCAGACTTCTTTCAGGTATATGTTCTTCTATTATGGCACCTCTATCGTAGTTAATCGGATTAGAAAGGTAATTTAGGGAAAGTGCTTAATGCAAGTTCTTTGAAAGTTGTTAAACACACTTCGTAATTGTTCTTCTTCTGTATACCGGTGTCTTTTGATATGAGGAAATTCATTTAATTTCTTCTTCGGAAGAAAATGTTCAAAACTTATAATGTGCGCTTCTATTATATTCCACCATTTTAAAAATCCGATGGTGATAAAATCTAATAAACGGGAAATATTTAATAAAAACATATATTTTATTATCAGTAAAGATAATTTTATTCATAAAGTAACGAATATGAGCATAATAAGAAAATATCCAGATGTGTTGCTTTTGCAGTTTTAGTCTTTGATGTTTCAAAATATTAAAAAGTACTTGTATGTTGCAAATCTTCGCTTAAATTTAGAAGTTTTTATGAATTTAGAAATTATGAAACATGCGTGTGTTATTAAAGTTAGTAATATTTCTTTCCGTCAAAACTTGCTTTTAATGAGTTACATTTGTATTCAGAATTAAATTTGCTTATTTAATCGAGTTTATCGAAAGATATTCGACGAAAAATAAAATTTAGAGCCTCCAAACAACGATGAAAGTTTTAATGTTATTTATTTCAACAATATAGTCGACTGCTGTATTCCAGTCTCAATGTCACGAGCTCGTTGCCATTGGTATGAGTTCTAGCTTCAATGCCACTGAAGAACCGATCTGTAGAGAGGCTGGTGCACGTTAAATATGTTGAGGGTCAAAGTCCTCCCTTTGGCGCGTTGTGGAAGTATGGAGAAGGGGTTCTAGCTCAGGGGTGTCGTCCTTTGGCACTTGACCAAGGTTTAAATTTACGAGGCTTACACCAGTAGCGCACTCAGAAACGTACACAGGCGTGTCAGGTGAGCATTTAAAGGAAACAGTTTCTTGAACACGAGTGGTAATCCTTGCGTGTTAATATCTTGCTTTGTGTTGTCCTCTTTCTTTTATTTTCGTGTTGTGTTTTCTACATGCGTAAGCGAACATGGATTTAAAAATACCAAGCCTACTCATGCATCAAACCACTCTAAATAATTAATTGAATTATATGTGTGTGTGTGCGTGTTAACCTCTAACGCATAACATTCAATGGGAATAAATAGAGAAGGGATGCGTTAAAGTGGAAAAATAGAAAGAGTAAAAATTAATACAAACTCACAAAAGCTATTATCTACAAACCTCATAAATTTTCATTTTGGTAAAAAAAGAGGATTAAATCTGAGTTCTTCTATATTTATTCCCATACCACACCAGTGACTCAGAAGCTTGGTTGAAAAATGTATTGACAATAATTACATACAATGGTTCTTTGGTGGAAATAAATCCTCAATCTATGGCCATATCCTTACTATGGACTGTGGGAGCTCTCTTTGCAGCTTTACGATTTATAAAAATAAAATAGACCCTAAAAAAAATTTTTTTTCAGGAAATAAAGAATTATTTTGATTTACTCAAGCGAATACATATATTGTTAAATTTGATAAATTTCCCTCGAGATCAATGAACCTTTTTTCAAAAAGAATACAAGAGATATGTATCAAAACACGAAAATTAACCACTTCCAGAACTCAGAGAGCAGAAGTAGAGATCCGGCTGCAACTGAATGGAATAAGAGTTAATATATTGTTTAAAGAGAAAAAAACCAGTTTGTACAAAGAGCATAACATTCTTAAAGATCTTTTCTTTCAAAAATAAAAATAATTAAAGGCATAGAATTGAGTTTTACACTCTCATTAGCAGCAGTTCTGTCGGATAAATAGTCTCCTAAAAGTTCTCTAGGTTTTACAGTTTACTCGAGACCCTTTTTATAAATATTTCTTTCAAGCTTTCAAAAAATGTAAACCCTATTATGTTTCAAATGCAGAATGTGTGTGAAAGGTATATTTACCATGTATTAAAAAAGTAACTTATAGAAAATTCTATAACCATGAATTTTTAGTGATATTTTTAAGTTCTAAAGAAAAAAGTTTTTTCTTCGCTTTTTTGACAGATTTCTTATTGAATTTGAGACACAGTGAAGAAATAGTTATGGAAAACTCTTTCACTAATGTTCAAGTCAGTAAAATGTATCTGTCCAATATCATAAGATAAAAGAATGATTACAAAGTATCCCCTTTCATGTATATACTCCATAGCATGCTGAAAGAATATAAAATTTAAAATTGTAAAGTAGAAGTTGTGAAAGGGGAAGACTGTTTAAATTGTGAGCTTTTTTGGAGTTCATAATTTCACAAATTGTATTTTAGTATTTTAGCTTTACTTATAAGTTCAATAATATCTAATTTTTAAAATTTCGTGAGGTAAAATACATAATAAACACGTCAAAACTTAAAATTTTTTTAAGAATAACTCTGCACACACAATTCTAAAATTTCAAATATTTGTGATATTTTTCGTAAAATACTTAAAAAATTTGATAAGAAAATTTCAGAAGTGTTCGATTTTATCTAAGCTCACAAGCGGTAAAAATTTTAAATTTCAATTTGGAAGGAAAATACTTCAAATTTTGAAATGATACAAATTTTAAGAAGGAAGACACAAATCAAAATAGGAAAAGAATTTTTATTTTGGTGTTAAGTTTTTAATAACAATTTTCATCGCCATCATTTTCATAACAAAATGCATCACCGAAATTGGAGGAACACTGTCTCGTGATTAAATTATGTAGTTTAGTTTTTCTATTTTTTAGTGAAAGAAGTCATGGCATAGATTAAAATATGTAATACAAGTAAGAAATAGGTATATAAAAAAACAATATGATTATATCCTTAAGGATATCTTTTTACGATACATTTTTATTTCAATGTTTTCAAATGAATTTCTATATATATTTCCTTCGCAAATCAATAGAAGTATATGAAATGATTTCTTCAGAGAGAGTGAAAATGAGTATATGTTTTATATTATCTTATTTTTTTTCTAATTGGAAAATTACTTTAAATTAAGAGTAGGTAATTAGCATCCCACCAAGACAATAAGAAAATCCGCTTTGAACCAAGATTTTTTCCAGTACGCTAATATTTTATTTTTCACTATTAGGGTGAAAACAAAGTACATGAAAATGTTTCTACAAAGGGATCATGAGTAGTGCCAGGAGGACATAGTCCCAGGATTTAAGGCAGTGTTTCTCAAACTGTGGGGCGCGCCCCCTTGGGGAGCGTGACAACTCTAAAAGGGGGACGCGAGCATATTGAAAAGTCAGAAACAAAAGATTATTTAAAAAAAATTATTAATTTATGGAAAGTAAACAAACAAAATACGTTCTGGCATAAAAGAATAAAACACACATTTACACTGATATATTACCCTTATAATTGTACCAGTGCTACACAATGTATTTTATAATTAATTTAACAATACTAAGTTATATAACATGTTTAATAACTGCCAGTGACTCCATGGGATTCTCATATATAAAATTATGTATAAAAATTATCACTTATCTTGATAATTTGTACAGTTTATAATTGATACCTTCACTGCCGATTAAAAGTTACGCGATTCGCATCCCAATGCCACCGTTTTCTACGCAGGCGTGCGTATGTAATGTATTGGGGGAGGGGGAGAAAAGGAATAAATAAGCAAATCCTTTGAAATAAGTCCTTCGCAAACACTGTCCAGGTCCTTTTACTGCATTCCAAAGCTTTCGGAATTATTTTATGGATAGCAGTGCACAGAAACGACCGTACTTCGGAAAGACGTATATATACGTGCGGGGAAATTAACGCTTTGGTGAGCGAGATGTTTATATACGACTGTAGTGCTTAAAAAGTTAAAGTCGTATCGTAGTTTTAGCTACAAAGTATAGTATTATTGAGTGTAATGCATTGTTATTGTATGAGGGGGGCGATGAAAATTATGATTGAATATTGGGTCGCGAATATTGAAACTTTGAGAAGTACTGGTTTAAGGATTTAGAGAAAATTGAACTGAAATTCAATTTACTCTGTTATCCCCTTACTGCTGATATTGATACGATACCTATGTCTCTATTACTTGAAATAACTGGCTTGAAATCAGATCACACATTGAAGAAAATTTTTAATGTTACTGCCCTGAGTTTTACAAATCTTTCTAAGTTGAAAAATTTCCATGTATGATGTAATTTACGGGGAAGTTTTTCTCTATATTTGGGTCGACATCTATTTGTGAGCCAAGTTTTTCTTGCATGAAGATCAATAAAAGTAAATATAGATGCAAGTTGGCTGACATTAACTTGAATGCTGTGATGAGAATTGAAACAAGCAATCTCACAGCTGATTTAAAGCAAGTAATACATAAAAATATTTCAAGTCTATTCCTACTTAGATCAGCAAAGAAAAATTTTATTTTAGCTACTTTTTATTAAATAGTTACAATTGATATAAATATGTATATACATATGACAGAATCACAACATTAAACCGTGATTAGTTTTTATTAATTATCATTAAAATATCGTATTGTCATCCTAAACAATCGTGTATATAAAATGTCAGTTCAACTGAATGCTTTGAAACGTGTGAAAAAAACCTTTTCAAGTTTTGACACAAGTCGCCAAAAGGGTCGCTAAGTCACCCAAATGACGCCAACGTGGCTGTATTTGTAATTCTTTAAATAATTAGCTTTAATAAATTAGTTTCTTTTAATTATAATTAAATTATTGTATTATTATCCAAAATAATCATGTGTGTAAAATTTCATCTCAATTGCGCGCTTTAAAATGTATTTTATTAGCAATTGAAAATTCCACCTAGATAAATAAATAGAGAGTGTCAGCTAGTAGTAGGAGTTGAATAAATAATTGTAGAGAAATATGATAGTGTACATCTGTCTCATTAAGCTGATTCTAACAATTTTTTTACAACATTTACAATTATTATGTACAACATTTACAATTATTATATACAATATTCACAATTATTATATACAGCATTTACAATTATTATATACAACATTTACAATTTTACAACATTTATAATTTTACAGCATTTACAATTATTATATACAACATTTACAATTTTACAACATTTATAATTTTACAACATTTACAATTATTATATACAACATTTACAATTTTAAACATTTACAATTTTACAACATTTACAATTATTACATAAAACATTTACAATTATTACATAAAACATTTAAAATTATTAAATAAAACATTTAAAATTATTTTACAACATTTACAATTATTAAATAAAGCATTTACAATTATTTTACAACATTTACAATTATTAAATAAAGCATTTACAATTATTTTTCATATTAGTAGGTACAGCATGTATTGTCAGCTCACGACTCGGCAGAAAAAATGCCGGGCACTCATTTCTCGACCATGACGCCTTCGGCAATTTGCATATTTAGTTGAATTTCATGAAAAAAATTAAAAGAAATATAAAAATAGGGCTTCAAAACAGATGCAAATCTTGTACGTCGAATAGGTAAGCGTATATGGTTGGGGAGAGGGGGGAATAGTATCGGAACAGGAATTATAAGTGCACTTGCCATATCCGCCTTTCATACGCTAGCACACTGCATCGAATTTCTTAATACCTTTTTTTGCAGAAATTGGTTAAATTAAAATTTAATCAGTAAAAATAAGTAAACACTAACGTTTGAATAACGGAATGAGTTGGTGAATTGTGAGTAGGCTAGAAGTAGGCCAGTCTGGAATCCAGATTAGTGGAGAATTTAATTTCACATCCAGCATCGTGTTCTACTCATAGAACCAGTTTCAAGATACTGGATTCGTCGAGAGAAAACCTGAGCAAGGTCATACAAAAGCCACGGCAGTCAAAGAAGATCACCATTTGTCAATTATATAAAGGTGTGATAGGAATACTACACTTTCTCTTCTCTCTCCAGAGTTGTATGCAGGCAGCCACAGGAGCCCAAGTTTCAAGGATAATTGTTTCCAGAAAGCTTCATGAGAGTGGGCTCTTTTTAAGACCTTTTGTTTGCCTTCCTTTCAGCTCTTTAAACAGGAGAGTCAATTTAATACGGCGCAGAGATCACAAAGATTGGAGCATGGACCAATGGACCACCTTCCTCTTCACTGCCGTTTTCCAGTTCAGCACCGGTGTTAGTCAGTGTACTTACATATGACCACCACCTGCCCGAGAAATTGACCATTAGGGTAGCGGAGGCTTGATGGTTTGGGCAGGCATCGCATTAGATAGCCGTACACTTCTTGATGTCTTTGAAGAGACACTGTGACTGCGTAAAGGTATAGGGATGAGGTTTTAACTCTTTAAATGCCTAGGAAAAGTTACGAAAATCACACACACCCAGTGCCACCGTTTTTCCACAGGCATGCGTTGTTACGCGATTTATTAGAGGAAAAGAAAAGGCGTGTTTTCCCCTCTAAAATTTGTTTACTTTCACTTTCAAAAAAAGAATAGAAAAGGATAAAATAATAAAATGAAAATATAAAAATTTTAATCTGTAGTGTTAGAGTATAATAAAAAATAATTTATAACTTTTTTAATCTGTTCTTTGATACATCATAAGACATGGCTGAACAAATAAACATGTATCACATTCAGTGCAATCGTACAAACAATTTAAAGCTGCTATTGCACATGGTAAGCGAAAATGATTTCAAGTGAAGAATAGAAAACAGCACACTCAAACGGGAAAAAAATCCTTAGCTATGAACTGTACCGTTCCTGAAATAAACCCTTTCAAATTTCTTCCCCACCTCTTTTCCGAAATAAGTAAATTCTTTAGAAGCACTGTCAATGTCATTTTATTGTATTCCAAAGCCGTGGGAGTAGTTTCGAAGAGAGCAGCATAATACAAAAAGTCTTACTTCTGAAGTACGAGTATACACACATCCGGGACACTAAAGACACCAGCTCAGCAGGACGCGTATACACGCCCGGGGCACTTAAGAGGTTTGCCTTTTAAGGGGTGCAAATGGCTTTGATTTCTTTTAATGAATGAACAAAGCGAGACCACTCAGAGCTAATCTGGTGAACAAATTTCGGTAAAATGAGAATATTCACAGGATGGATTGGCCAGCAAGATCTGCAGACCTCAACCCTATACATCATGCCTGGGTTGCTCTGGGAATGGTAATTGCAACTTCACCCTCCCGTCCGAGAGCCATCTAAAGAATGAAAACATCTTTGCTGAGTGAGTGAGACCAATTGCCCCAAGAACCTTATAACTCCCTTATGTGTTGTATTATAATTGTTGAATGGTTAGTTTTTGTATTATATCCCCCCCTCATGAACAAACCAAATTATATTAAAACTTGTCCGGTTGTTGGAGGAATAATCGATCATATATCCGAAAATTCTCTTAATTTTGAACACCACTGTTGTGTATAAAAAATGTACTGCGTCAAATCTAATTAATATTCAAATGTTTTTGTACTTCTAGAAATAATATATGTCATTTGACGCTCAAAATTTAACAATGAAATCATTCGTTATTTTTTCTATTATAAATTCATTCTGCTAAAATATCCTCCGAAACAAGGGATAGACGTTGTAGATATCTAAAATAGATAATTTTGTTAATTTAAGAGAAAATTCAGAAAAATAATAAAATTTGAAAAGAACAACTTTTTATTAAGTTGATATAAGCTTATTTGTTTACATATTCAACCCCATAAATCAATACTATATCTATTACAACAAGAGATCCATGCATTTATCTAGTTTGCTTATTGCGAAAATTTAAAATATACGTATAGCAATACTTCAACTAACCGTACCATAAATTATTAAAATATTGAACCTTTGGGATTAGAAAAAAGAAATGGATGTTGATCCAAAATATTCTTTTCTTTAGACATTTCATAGAATTCTTTTAGAAATTAAATGCATATTAAATTTTTACATCAGTAAATGAAGTATGAATTGCGCCTCTTAAAGTATTTTACTGTGTCATTAGATTTTTTTTAAATTCTAAAAATTACTTAATTTAAACATTTAAAAGTTAATGAAAGTAAAAGAGATTTTTTAAATAAAGCCAACCTCTTCCTCTATCTTTTTAAACTCTTAATCTCCACACAAAAAAAGTTTTTTTAAAGATAATTAGTTGATCGCTTTACATCTTAATAAGCAGCTTATTTAATTAAAAAAATCTCTGATCAGGTAAAGAAACTGCATCACATGCATATGTTTTTGGCAACACTTCCTGTTATCTCCTTGTTTCCTGTAATTAATATTTTAACTTTGAAAAAATTAAAATATCTACATTAGTTTGCTGTCCTTGCGTAACTAAACAAATTTAAGTTAAAAAAAAGTTCATACATTAATAAATGAGAACGTTTTTAGATAATTTTTCGAAGTACTTTATTCATGAAGCATTTTCTTACTTCCTTGTTCTTCATTTCAATAAATATATAATTAAGTGTAAAATCTACGTTTAAGCTGCTATATAATGCTATGCATTGAAAATATTTCTTCATCAGACTTCTTTTGCTTGCTTTTTCTAATGTATAACGGAATCATTATGAAATAATTATAATGCCTTAACAAAATCAAATTAAAAACAATTAGAAAAATTTTTGTACCTGATTTATAAACAGTATTTAACATGCATTAGAGTTCTTTTTCGTTTGCTTCTTTTCTTTTAACTGTTCTTTTTAGAAAAAGTGTTTTGGTGATTAATAATACTATCATAGTTTCTTGATACTTTAAATTTCCCAATGAATTGTTTCGAATTACATTATATTAATGCATTTTTTCACAATAAATGTATTGCAGTACAAACTAGAGAAAAAATACACCTCTAAAATTTGTAGTTTCTTTTTTCATTAAAAAATTAATATTCCATCGAATCCTAGAGAGTGAGTGTTTATTAACATCGCATTTAATGCAGCAAAAGGCTATTGGTGACGGATCTTGTAATTTTGAACCATGGTCAAGTAACGAGAAATGTCAAAAATTTAACAGCACATTGCTGTTTGGCGAAACTGCATTGCATCTCAAATGACATATTATAATGACATATTTAACCTTAAACCTTATTTATTGTTCAATCTTCATTCACAAAAGTTAATGAAGCTATGGAAAGCTTAGTAAGACAAATTTAGAAAATAAAGAATGCCCTGCATTTTTATTTAGTAATATTTAAGCTACAGTACCACACTCCCACATAAGATAATCAGATGCTGGCCAATACTTTTATCTGAAAAATAAGTTCTTACTAAACTGAAAGTTATTCGCTCTACGCATTATTTTTCTTTAAATGTATTTAGAAATCTAATAACACCGGTAAAAAAATGAGTTTTTAAAGAACAGGTTTTCTATTACTTTGCTTAAGGTATCCGACTACGTTCGGAACCGAGATTTTGAAAAAGCACAGAAATGATATTTAGTTTCACTTAGATTAGAATACATGTATAAAATTGTTTTAAGGACATTTTGAGAAAAAACAATTACTTAAATAAAATATTTCGGCAAAAAATTAACTCAATATAACTTTTATTTAAAATGTTCTCCTTTTGTCAAAAATGCTTCTATTATAATAATACTTTGCCTGCACATAGTTCAGACCTCTGTACAGAGGCTCAATTATGATTTTTAAAAAAATCCCATCATTTTCAGTTACAACCAATTGAAATAATTATCGGCGTTTTTTTCTTAAAATTTCTCCCCTCTGTTGTCGTAAAACATGGATAAACCCACTTCTAAGTTTTATGCTTCAAAAGTTCTAGTTGAGCCTCTGTACAGAGGTCTGAGATATATACAGGTAAAATATTATTATAATAGAGGTATTTTTCGCAAAAGGAGAATATTTTGATAATGGGTCATTCTATGTTCATTTTTTGTCAAAATATTGTACTTAAATAATTTTTTATTGCAGTACTATTCTTAAAACAATTTTATATACATTTTCTAATCTAAGTGACACTAAATATCATAAATATTATCCATTTATACGCTTTTGTAAAATCACTGTTCCGAACGAAGTCGGATACCTTAATACATATTTCTTATATCTTACATTTTGAAGCCCAGTTGCTGAGTAGTTAGTGCATCGCGCTTCCACTCCACAGGTCCGAGGTTCAAACCCCGGACTGGGCAAGGTTGACTCCGCCTTTCATTCCTTCAGTAGATAGATAAATGAGTACCAGGCTTGCTTGGGAACTTAACACTGGGGTTTCGCGTCAGACTGACCACCTGACAGGAAAATCTGCTCATGCACCTCAGGGGCCAAGGTCGCGTATATTGGGTTGGACACAGTAGGCCTTGGCCCTGATGGGCTTCGCGCCAATGAGTTAAGTTATCTTACATTTTAAAAGCGAGCATTGCATCAAAAATTGAACTTATTCAATAATTAGTGTTAACAGTTTAATTTTATGACAGAATAGATTAATTTGCTAGTTTCAATAACCAACTGTATCACACATTGTAAGCAATGTCACATTGTAAGTAAAAATTTAATTCTTTAAATAATTAGTTTTGATCAATTAATTTTTATTAACTATAATGAAATTATATTACTGTCATCCGAAACAATTGTATATAGAAAATTTCAGGTCAATTGAGCTTTTAAATATGTGAGAAAAAAAGGTTTTCACCCCAGTCGCAACATCGAAGCCAAGTCGCCAAAAATGATGCTACATGGCTGCATCTGAAATTATTTAAATAGTTCCTTTTAATCAATTAATTTTTATTAATTATAATTAAATCATCGAATTATCCTTTATAACAAACGAGAACAGAAAATTTTCAGCTTTAAAATTTGAACATTTAAAGTTTAGACCCAGACTTAGTTACAATACGAGTAGAACCCCATTATATAAAACTTGGGTGAAAATACGATCAAAAACAGATTTATTCAGAACTTAAAGCAACTTTGAAGTCACTATTTTTCTTTCAAGACCTTTAATTTTTTTTCCTTTTAATTTACTTCTTCACGAATTTGACATTCGACCAACGCGCGTGCGATTTTGGTACTGCAATATAAATGCTTTGATTTTTCATACCTCTTTTATTTCTTTAAATATTCTTCTTTTTAATTCCGTAATTATTCTAAATTTCTCTATAATATTAAAGCGGTACAAGTGTTAAGAGTATTTCATTGCAAAATTTCTTACAAAAATAGGAAAAATCTAATATTAAGTTTAATTAAAGTACTTTCACCTACTACCTTGTATCCCACATAATAATTTTTATTTAGTATATACAGTGGTGTGGCCAAAATTGTGGACACTTTTTCAAATTGTTACGTTTTCTAAGTTTGTATGCTCATTGAAAATTTTACATTGGACAAAATGAAGAGTAATTTATATCATTTTAAAGAAAATTTAATGCTAAATTCGATACAAGAAAAAAAAATTCAAATAGTTGCAAGGCAAAAAAAGTTATGCTGCAATAACTGCCGATATACATTAGATTACTCATGTCAGTGAGTTATCAGTGCTTAGTGGAGTAGCCATTATTTTTAATTACAGCTTCACATCGATTTTTCATTGAGCTAAAAATAGTTTTAAGCTCTTCATTCGTTATTACAGGATGCCAGGAAACAATTATATCCTCATTTAGTTCCTTTTGTTTTCATGGGTACCTCATTCGGACAAGAGTTTTCAAACGGTGTCACAAGTTTTCAATAGGATTGAGGTCAGGACTGTTTCCTGACCAGAACAGCAACTCAATGATCTTAGAGATCGGTACCAGTCTTTCAATTACTTTACTGCGTGGCAAGGAGAAGAATCTTGCTGAAAAATAAATGAAGCATTGTTGGTAAAGAGATCCCTAATGGAATGCAGAAGTTTGGGTTCTAGAATGGTGCCAATGTATTTTATGACATTCAGTGTCCAATTGATTATATAAAAGCGACTGATACCATCTGCTGATATGCATTATTAAATGATAAAACTTTGTGGGTACTTTACAGTTGCCTGGATGCAGTCAGCATGTAGCATTTCTGCTATTCTACGTCTTGCATGTTTTATGCTATCGCTACCTAATAACGATATTTTAGTCTCGTTCCTTTATATAGCTTGTGACCAATAATTATTTGTCAAATTAATGTGATCCATTGCCCACTGTAGTTCCTTTTTTAGTGCTGCTGCAAATAGAGATGCGGCTTTTTTTGTGGAATTCTACGTTTTAGTCTTACATCTGCTAATCTACTCCTAATTTTTTTAACTGAGAGAAACACCAGCATCCCTCAGATCACATCTGATGGCTGTCCTTTGAATTCTTTTAACTCTGAGAAATAATGTTTTTGTTCTTCTCTCATCAACATATGTGGTGCACTTTTTTCAGCCTCTTCCTGCTTTTTTTATTAAATTTGTCTCCTGACATCTTAAACAAATTTTTCAGTCTCTAGATGTAGTCCCTGAACTACCCCCCGTTATGTAATTTTAACTTAATAAATATCACTTTCTTGTCATACATGTGTCCAATATACTCTTTTATTTGATATCATTGCTTTTTAACTAAATATCATTATTATCCTGGCCAGGAAATAATCCTTACCTCAATCCTATTGAAATCTTGTGATACCGTTTGAAAACTCTCGTCCGAATGAAGTACCCATGAAATAAAAAGGAGCTAATTGAGGATATAATTATTTCCTGACAACATGTAATAACAAATGAAGAGCTTAAAACTATTTTTAGCTCAATGAAACATAGATGTGAAGCTGTAGTTAAAATTAATGGCTACCCCACTAAGCACTGATAAATCACTGCTATCATCAGTATGTAATGTATATCGTTAGTTATTGCAGCATAGCTATTTTTGCTCTGAAAATATTTGAATTTCGTTTTTTGTACCGAATTTGGCATTAACTTCTCTTTAAAATAATATAAATTACTTTTCACTTTATGCAATGGGAAATTTTCTATAAGAATACAAACTTAAAAAACACAACAATTTTAAAAAGTGTTCATAATTTTGGCCACTAGTGTACATGAATTGTATAATAACATATAAAGATCATTTTTTCACTATCCTTAGTGCATAATTTTATTTTTATTAAAGAAATCGAAAAAAAACAAAGCACATAGCTTGATAACATCCGGATAAAAACCAGAATTAGATAAATATTAAAATAAGTTAACAAGATGACACATCTTTGATTAAGTAAGGTAAATATTAACTATAAAAGTATAAACTAAATCAAATCAACATGAAACATTATAAATGCAAGGGGAAGAAAATTTAAAGGGATAATCAAAAGTTCCCAGCTGTTTTAATACACTTAGTTGCATTATTAATTTTATTACAATAAACAAGGTGATTCACTACCAGATCGACAAACTTTCAGCGTGTGTAGGATGTACAAAGAGGACTCGGAATCACAAAGGAATGCAGGATCGCAAATGCCGTAATTAAGATCTATGGTGCCAAGAAGCAGAGAAAAAGAACAGAAACAGCAACACATTCATGAGATAGAAAATATTTTTTATTGAAAGGTTTGTGTGCGACTTCCCCCTGAAGTCGCTCCCTCACCATCCTGCCTACCTAAAGGTGTGGGAGGAAACAAAGCATGACCAGAGACATCCATAATAACTAATATTTATTATTATTCAAGCACTAATAAACCCCAAATTTAAACCACGAGGGGAAGCCCTAGGAGAGATATGAAGAAAGCAATAACCCTAAGCGAACTGTTCAACTTAATCTAATCAATCTTAGACTATAAGTTCACAATCCACTAAATTAGTATGGTGGCAAACTCCGTTCTTAACTCACGTTGTGTAAATTGATTAAATCTCTTCTTAGAAACGCTGCAACAGATTCTCCGTTCCTTCCCCCTTACAATTGCCAAACTCTTACTTTATATACTCTAACTAATCTACATATCAGGGTTTCTTCTTGAGAAGGATAACTGTGAATTAAATGTGAAAGCTAACCCAAAGATTCCTCAAGAGGATTAGTATGAAGGTCGCGTAAAGACCCGTCACAGGTTGTATTACAACAGGTGTTCAAAATTAGGACCAGAAGTCATTTGGTAGGCCTGACAATGGCACTGCATGAAATCCCTCACGTTCTGGAAGATTCCTGGTATATCACGTATCTTCCCTGCAGGTACTGATATTCAAGCGATGAGGTCTTAAACTGAAGGAACTCTCTTGCACCAAAAGAATCTCTTAACTCCTTAAAGACCTAGTCTCACGTAACCTTCTGTTCACACTTGAGAAGGTCCTTTGATGATGAACACACCTGTACCGGTAACGTTCCTGGTACAACCACTGAGTGACGTTCCCGTAGCAATCCAAATCTCCACACATTTCAGTTCCTCATTTGATTACGAGTTCATCCTACTACCTTGGGTAATGGATCACAAGGACGAGTTTTAGCAGAATTGATGTTCACGAAACCTTCCACTCAGAGCTATCTACCACAAAACTGCCTGGAGAAATCCTCCAGAACGTCAGGAATTCCATGCAGCGTCACTTTCAGACTTACCAGCCGACTTTAGGTCGTATTTTAAAACGCCTGTTGTGGTACGACCGTTTATTATTAAAATGTTTTCTGTCCAATTAATGTGTTGCTCCTTCTGATATTTTTTCTCTTCTTCTTTGCATCTTAGCTTACAACAACGGTATTTGTGACCCTGTGTTCCAAAATTATTTCGAGTTGTCTTTGTAACCTCTACACATCCTGAAATTTTGTCGGTCTGGCAGCTAATCACCTTTTTTTTAAATAAAATATTCTATTAGCAAAAAGACTCTTTTTTTTATAACTCTTCTTTAAAAATTCTTTATATTTTTCTTAATATATAAAAAAGGTTACATTTGATTGCTACTTATTTTGTATCTTACTAGTTTCAATTTCATTTCAACTTATAGTTGTAATAGACGACCCGTGCATTCCATTAGTGTGAGAGGGAGGAAGGGAGATTAGACATATTCAAAACCACTTTTATTTATTCATTATTATCGATAACAACACAAATTCAATAACCTAAGCTAATAAATGCACAAATTACCAAATATGTGAAGCAATAGCGAGGAAATACGAGATAATTGGAGATTAATATTAAATCAGTTAACTTACACTGAACAACTTACAACTTACTTTCTAATTCAAACCGAACGAATCTAATTTAATCACTAATTAATCAAGTCGTCAATCTTAATATTAATCAAATAAGCAATGAATCAGTCTCGCCTAACTTTACGTTAATTAATCACTGCTATCCTACAGCAGTCTAACCTCTCTCTCTCTCTCTCTGTTTAATCTTTATATACAAGTTTTGATTTATGTAATCACATCTTCTTCTTCGGAGGAAGGTTTTCAATAAGTTTAGAATAGGTTTTAAAGACCCATTATTCCACACGGGGATTATTAGTAGAAATAGCGCGGATAGACCCATTACAAGGTTATAAAGGAACATCCGGAAATACTATTTTAATATCTTCCTAATCTATTTTCATCGAAGCAACCTGTTGTAAAAACTCGAAGTCTTGGAACAATTTTTAAAGATCTCAAAGAAAGTACTTAAAAAAATGTCTTGGAAGGGCATTAAAATCATTTCAAAGGATTCACAAGATACATATTTATCTAACAATATGGTCCAAGCCGTGGGGTCATAATATTTCTCGGAAGCTGATAAAACTCTTCTTTTGAAATAATTTAATGGAATCTCTTTTCAGTGGAAACATATATGATCAATGTTAAAGCGTTGTCCTTTTAAAAGGAAATCAGTTTTATCTCTAACTCTCCCTCACTTGGTTATAACAAGAATTCTATTTATGGTTTCAGACTTCTGAGAAAGGCTTATTTTCTCGTGTCTTCCTTCCAGTATCTCTTTCATTTTGTTTTCACAAGGCTTAAGACTGCTTTTTTTAGAAATATTCTGTTAAAAATTCGGAAATATATCAACTTTTGAGTAACATGAAACGGTAATAATTTAATTTTTAAAAACTATTATTACATTTTTATTTAAAGATTTTATTCACTTAATGTGAAACCAACGGCATCTGGATTTTTATTTAATGCTCAATAATTCCTAAAATAATCTGTCTGCTTCGCGACTACTTTTCTAAAATTTATTTTAGTTTATGTCTAAGAAATGTTTCAATTTTTTCTTCTATAAAATTGTTCTTTTGACCTTCAATTAAGTATATATTCAAAAACTTATTACCACTATTTCTCTACTATTTTTAAAAAGATGGCTATAATCAGATAAACTATCTTCAGTTCCTGAGAAAGATACATTAAGCTAAATTTTGAAACTTATTCTGCATTTTTACTAAATGGCTTAGTTTAAAATATTTTCTTCTGAACTCCTGAATGTACGGTATTACACATTTCATCAAGTTTCCAAAACAGTTTTTATTTGTCTGTTGACAACTTGTAATTACACAATTAAAAATATATATGTTGCGTGTAACATATAATTTATCTATTAAATAACTCTAGGCAACAAAAAATAACTTTTTGTCAGTTCCCTTGTTTTAAATATAGCCTATTCTTACTAATTTCGGGTTGGAAAAAAACGAATATGTAAATGAAATTTATTTATTTGCTCTTGTTTTTTTAAATAATACAACCACCCATCCATCATTTTATGGGTTAATTTGAAGAACTAATAATACAATAAAATAAGTAATGTTTGAGGAAACATTGTTCATACCAGAAATCAGCAGAAATTTTTAGTTTAATTCCTGTGAACATTTCCTTTTGGATTGCCTCTTATATGTCGAAGCC
Source organism: Trichonephila clavipes (assembly GCA_019973935.1). Taxonomy (NCBI): domain Eukaryota; kingdom Metazoa; phylum Arthropoda; class Arachnida; order Araneae; family Nephilidae; genus Trichonephila; species Trichonephila clavipes. The sequence continues at coordinate 35,002 of BMAU01016230.1, forward strand.
CGAATATCCCTTATACAGTCCAGCAGTAGTCTGCGAGCATTGACTCATCCCAACGACTCTGATATCTACTTTCCATCGCTACGATATCTTGATAAAACCTTTCACCGTGTTCATTAATTATATCTCCACAGTTCTTATGGAAAAAATGAAGATGGAAATGATTTTGGGGTACATTTTACATTCTAGGTTATAGAAATTTTTAAGACGTTCTTTCACCAACTGTTAATAGTTCTAATCTCTTTTTGTGTCTAGAAATCCTCTAACCACACTTTTAAAGATTTCCCATGCTGCCTTCTCTTTCCCTTACAGAATTTGACCAAAAGTGGGATCATTCATGATTTTTTGTATTTGAGGGCCCACGAAGATTGCCTCCTTAATCTTAGCATCACTGAAACTTGAGAATTTCTTTCTAATGTTTTTTTATTGAAAACAATTATAAAATCCCCGTGCACCACAAAGTATCACACGGGGCTTACAGAAGTAAGTATTAAACACACATTCAAGGGAAATAAACAATTTAAAAAAATGAAGTTAAGAAGGATTACAAACAGTTACAACAAATTTACAGAAATTTTTGAAAGCACTTCTGGTGGAAAGAAGTTGGTTAAAATTCGGTGGCCAATTAATGTTGAGTCTCTTGAACGCCAGTCTTATGATCTTTCTCTCTCTGACATACTTGGAACACAGAAGGATTACATGTTCTACATTTTCCTCCCCACCAATATTACAGTCACAGAAAGATGAAGGAACTAAATTAAATTTGATGACATGATAGTCTCTTATTAATGGTGGGAAAAAATTTCTTTGTTATACTCCCCTTATTAGAAATGAGATATTCTTGGTTCCAAGACTTCACCATTCTTTCTTTCGTGATCTTCTTGTAAAACGATTTAGGAATATTAACGTCAATGTCAATTTTGCGCTTGGTTGCAGCTTTTGCAAGCCAATCGGCTCGCTCATTCCCAAGAACGCCCATGTGTCCGCGAACAAATGCAAAATCTATTGAGATGTTTTTATCTCTTAGGCTTTTAAGTTGCTTTTGGATCTCGACGATTATATTGTTAGATGAAGAAATACATTTTTAAGAGAATCCAAGGAGGAAAGAGAGTCAGTACAGATGAGATATTCTGAGATGATACTATTTTGCTCAGTGATCCATTTAACGGCGAAATAATTTAAACATAAAAGTTCAGCTACAAAAACTGTGCATTCATCACGAATTCTAAATTGAAAGTTCTCGGATTCAACACCACTCCTGAACACAACAAATGCGAAACCAACTCTTCCATCAATTTTACTGCCATCAGTATAGCAAATAACAGGGAAATCTTATGTGCTCTTGTCACTAAACTGAACAATATTGATGGCATTCCTCTCTGAAGGATGAGGGATAAAAAATGGAGACAGAATACAATCATAATTAGAGAAAAGGATAATTAGGAAAGCTTCTCCCTACACTCGTTCATGGATTTCACAACGTTCTTCATTAATCCCAGATTAATGTGCTGGGGTGAGAGCAGAATGTTATTTGGGTTTATTAGAGGATCATTTGGGATTTTTCTCATCATTTCTCAATTTCTGGACGGACATATGTCTTGTATGTAGTGCGATTTTTGATCTCTGCTGTCTCACCAACACAGAAAACAGCTGTACTTGGTGTAACATAACTGCATTCGCATGAGTAAAGCAATGTCTTTAAAGTCACCACAGTTCTGCTATCTATGATCTCAGCGTACTTTATTAACTCTAGAAGTAATTTCACATTTGCATAAGTCTCCATCACATGAACAAAATTTCTCATGGGAATGGAAGGAAGAATGTTGCCGTTGAGTAGGGAAAATTGTTTTTCAGCTAAACTTGGAAGAGGGTATAAACAACTTCCAGTTATTTGGATCATAACTGATGTTCATAAAATCCATCGTTGGCATCAATATATGAAATTACATTTCCTTTCTTCTCAAAAAATTGAAGAAGGTTCTTTTCACGAGTCCTGTACTCTGTAACCATGACGCCTGGTAGGAGTAAATTTCATTGCTACAGTCTAGATGCCAGAAGTTCTGCCTTCTGTTTTCGTCAGTCAAGATCTCTTATGAGGTTACTCAATTCAGCTTGATTTAGTCTGTGGGGTTCATTCAAATCTTCTGCCTCGAAATTTGGGTCATGGGATGTCCCTGAGACTAACTATTTCAGTTAAGTATTTATCTACTTATGAAAAAGGTCAATGAAAGGTACAGTTAATATAGTTTAATGGATTTACCTCGAGTTTTAAGTCGAAAAACGCGAATGTCATTTGAATTGTGCGCTATTGTCTGTACTTAGTTCTACTGACACTCTAGGTTACATTCAAAACACACATGCAGAAGAGGCGCTGATACACGCCTTTCGTAGAAGTTAAAAACCGATCCGGAGGCAAGTGTTTCCATCAGCCCACTTAAATATAATACACAGAAAATAAAAATGAGTGCAAATACAGCTATTTTTGAGTAAGGAGGAACTCTGATTCTTGAAAGCAAGAGCTAATCTGAGATTTTTATGGTGATTTTAATGTTAAGTGGGTCAAAATACTTCGAATAAACTATTTTTAACCCGAAACATTTTTGGGGTTTCCTAGTGTAATACATAAGAATTGTGTGTCATTACAAAGCTGTTTTGTTCTATACTGAGATGACATGATTCTTAACGTGTTCTTTGCGCTACTTCTTGCAGTGCATTTTATAATTAAGATTGGATGTCTTTGTTCTTGCGAACGTCAAAGGTTTTTCCGAGTCAAAATAAAGTTCATGATTAAATATAAGAGAATCGAGGATTTTTTTTATTCCAGGAACATTATCATCGAAAAGATGGAAAGTTATTATGATGTTAAGCACTTTTAAGGGAATGAAAAATTTAAATGAATTAGGATAATAGTAAAGGGACTTCTGCAATTTCTCTTTGTACGGTTTCCCAACAGAGCTTGTATCTAATCCTGAAGAAAGGGTAGTCGGTAATACTTCTATACTACCAATCGCTCGTCTTCCTTGGTAGTCATTGAGGTGCAGCAGACCATTCAACATGGCAACTCCATTATCGATCTGCACCAAGGAGGAAAGAAGAACAGAGACTCGCTTTTTGTTTACGGAAAGTGCGATACCTGCGCTGAATACTATCCATCCCTTCCATCACTATACTTTCAAAGACTTGCACATTGTCTTCACTGGTTACCGTCGATGGATTGCCAGATCTTTCGTCGTCACCTAAATAAGTTCTTTCCTGTTTGAAGCTCTCTATCCATTCGTAGATCTTGCTTCACGATAAACATCTGTCACCATATTGCGCTTGTATGCGACAAATAATTTCCGCAGGTTTCACACCTTCCGAAAACAAAAAGCTAATCACCTTGGTGTACATCGACAATGGCGCTGCCATGTTGAATGGTCTGCTACACCCCAACTACTACAAGGAAAGGCAAGTGACACGATGTATAGAAGAGTTACCGATTACCCCTCATTCAGCGCTGGATACTAGCGCTGTTGCCAAACCTTGGAAAGGGAAATTGTAGAAGTCTCTCTACTTTTTTTCTTTCCCTCGTACATTTCTAAATGTTTCCTTACTAATTATTCAATTCCTACTATTAGCTCACACTCTCTATATATTTATTTATTTATCTTGGTGGAATTTTCAATCGTTAATAAAATATATTTTAAAGCGCTCAATTGAGCTGAAATTTTATATACATGATTATTTTGGATGACAATGCTATGATTTAATTATAATTAATAAAAATTAAAACTAATTATTTACATAATTACAAATACAGCCACGTCGGTATCATTTTTGGTGACTTAGCGACCCTTTTGGCGGCTTGCGTCAAAAATTGATGAGGTTTTTTTCTCACGTTTTGAAGCATTCAGTTGAACTGAAATTTTATAGACACGATTGTTTTGGATGACAATACGACACTTTAATGATAATTAATAAAAATCAATTACCACTTGATGGTGTGATTCTGTCATATGTATATACATATTTATATTATTTGTAGCTACTTAATAAAAAGTAGCTAAAATAAAAAATTTCCTTGTTGATCTATGTAGGAATTGACTTTAAAAAAATTTTATATTACTTGTTTGGCTCTAACTTTTTAAATTTTCTTTCCTTTAGAACTTTTAAAAAGCTCTTAAACAATTAAGGGCCAATCAAACCAAAGAAGAAAAAATGTACAGATTTCAGTTGTGGTTTATTTTAGTTTATGGGAATTTTGGAAGTAATATTTTTTCTCGTAACTTATTTTTGAAAATTAACTCAATAAATTGAAATTTGAAAATTAATTCTTGAGAAACCAGATATAAGAAAGATTACGGGAACTTTCTATTTTATACATTTGATGAAGTACAAATAAAGCGCAATGAAACTCTTTCTATCTAGCAAACATTCATTTTGCTTATTAGATGAATTCTAAATTAAAGCTAGATATTGTTCACACATTTTCAGAACGAGGTTATAAATCTATTATGGGAATGAACATACAAGTTCATGCGAAAGGTATTTGTTATGAGTTTATATAAAATATATAATTTCTTTGAGAAATAACCATTTTTTATTATTGAAAAAAATTATCGTCACTTTTACATACATATTTATACCATGTGTTCTCGGAATATTGCTGCTAATTTTCTAGTATAAAATGAAGAACTTTTGCTGGGTTTATTATACTGAATTATTAACAGAAAAAAAATACACAAATTTGAATTGTGCAGCTTTTTGTCCTAGAAATCATACCAGATTCTTCTTCAAACATGAAACGTTTCAAATAATTTGTTAAAATGATTGTGTGTGTGTGTGAAAATTTATGCTTGATTTTTTAAATTAGGTAATAATATTTTTATAATAAAATGAGTCTAACTTTCCATCACAATGGGCTCAATTCATTACGGTCACATGACAAAGGCAATCATGGGTTCTCAACTTAATTCAAAACTGATATCCTACCAATTTGTACTTGTTGTTCGATATGTAAAATTACATGAAATTTCAGATTTCATAAATGGTAAAGATGCTTAAACATAATTTTAAAAAAAACATCAAAAATATTTTAAAATTAGAAAAGAATTATTGTATTTGTTTATATTTTTAAATTAAGTATATTTTGCCTATTTATGTACGTTATTATTGTTGATATGTGTACTTTTTAAAAGAAAGTTTCTGAAAAGAACAAAATTTGGCAACAATGAAGCTCATGAATTGATTAGCTCTAAACACATGACTGCATTTATCGTAAGATTATGACGTAACATGAATTTCTGAACTGATTGGCTAGAAACACGTGTTTATCATTATCATGTGAATATGACGCCGTGTGAATTTAACCCATTTGAATCATAAAATACTTTGAAAAAAAGAAATTTAAAAATCAAAATCTTTCACTTAAGGAATAAAACTAAACAAAAAGGTATTGTGAAAAATTCCGAACAACGATACATTTTTAAGATTTAAAAAAAATTATCAATAGTTTAATTTTAAGGATAGATTAACATCCTACAACATTTTTCTAAACCTAGATGGTTACTTTTTTTAAGCTGAGAAATTTTTTTTCAATAAATTTCAAACATGCCAAAGATTTGATTTTTAAAACTTCCATAAAACATGTACTTAGAAAATAAATAATGCATGTATATAAATCCCAAAAATAGTAAATACGAATTAAATTCATTCAATTTAATAACAGTAAATATTAATTACAATGCATATAAGCAATGTTGTTTTACATACAAGACAGTAAAGGTTTTCTTAATCATCATTTATGTTCGTTATATCGAAAGACTTTACAAGCTAAAAAATGCAGCTTTTAAATCATAAACAGCTTTTCCTCAAATAAAAGTAATGTTATTTTTAATAACTTAGGAACGAATGATAAAGACAAAAAATATTCAGGAAAATATGTATAGATTATATTTCTCTATAACCACATTTTGTGAGAGAGAAGCTGGAGAATAATTTTTAGAAAGGTAGCCACAATCCTAAAAATATATTAAAGTCTGTAGTGTGTGTGTGTGTGTGTGTGTGTGTGTGTGTGTGTGTGTGTGTGTGTGTGTGTGTGTGTGTGTGTGTGTGTGTGTGTGTGTGTGTGTGTGTGTGTGTGTGTGTGTGTGTGTGTGTGTGTGTGTGTGTGTGTGTGTGTGTGTGTGTGTGTGTGTGTGTTTAAAAAGTATTGTGTATTGTGTGTGGATTAAATCTGGTGAAGTTGTGTGAAAACTTTTTGATTAAAAAGTATTATTTTGGATTAAATTAAAAAGTTGACTTCATTTGATGTATTTATTGCTTTACTTGTGTTCAAAGTATCACGTAATAAGGCGATACTAGAGGTTAGAGCAGCATTATTAAATTTAAACAAAGAAACCTGCTTTATTCAAATGGAAATTCTTTTCAAGATTTTTCACTGAAAAAGATTTATTTCATAAATACACTGATGCCAATTAAAATTGGAACACCATGAAGGAAAGCAAACTCAAAAGAGATATTTATTGCATCTAAACTGTGTGGCAAGGAGACAAACTGATTAAATTTGCAAGCAGCTTTGGATCTACAGGGGTGCGAAATTAAGAGAAACAGCTGGCACTTCTGGCAGTTAAAACGGCCATTGCCTACTTAGGCTTGGCGTCAAACTGGTATTGGATGACAGAAATGGCAAACTAATTTTACACAACTCCTATCTCATTTATTCCACACTTCAGCAACCGTATCAGCTGGAGAGGGTTGGCGGGCTCTCTGCAACCAAAAACCAGCTATTTTCAATGAATGACAAATCTGTAAACCGTGCAGGCCAGTGTAACAATCAAATCATCTGTGTATTAAAGAAGGTCAGGACATGATGTGCAACATGGGGTCTTGTATTATCTTGTTAGTAGATAGCGAAGCATCGAAGATTGGGCGTAACCACTGGACCTAAGATGTACCAACCTTCGTTCAAATTTCCGACGATCAGAAGCAGAGATATTCGTGCCGCTTAACCAATGGTTGCCCACATTCTCACATCAAGTGCACGGCCCCTATGCAGATATAGAATATAAGCAGGCAAAGAGTGGTCTGCTTGGAACCTCCAGACACGTATATAGCCATCAGAATACTGAACGCATAATCGAGACTGGTCTAAAAAGACGACATCGGTCATATAGTCAGGTCATTCTGCGCACAGTCCCACTCTCTCTCTCTATCTATCTATCGCTATGCTGCATTGTGAAGGGAAGTCAAAGTTATAGCAGTGCTGACAGTCCACACTGCAGCAAACGTCGTAGCACTGTAAGAGCTTATACTGGGCATGCTGCAAACGTTCCCATATCCAGACTAATCGTCCATGATGTGGTTGAACGTTTTTGAAGGGCCGACCACACAATATGCCAGTCCTTTCGAGTGTAGGTCATGGAGAGGGTGTATAGATCCAGCATGCATTTCAGTGTGACCTTCAGCAATCCATTGATTCCATATTCGCATGAGAGTGGTTAAATTTTGATCAGTGCGTTGGGCGATATCACGGAATGATAATCTATATTCTCGATATGTATCGATCCTGCTTCTTTCGAATTCTTCCACTTGCTGGTAAGCATTATTCAAGGCATAACACTATTCCTCTGACCTTACAAAGCACTTTCCGAACAAGAAATCCACTATGCAACTTTTCTTTTATGTGGTGCTTCAGATGTCGTTTCTCTCTACTGCGTCGTTTAAATTCTCTGAAATGCTAATTATTTGTATATCTAACCTCTTCTTTCTTTTATGTCGTTTTGAGTTCGTCAGATCATTCCTTCCTGATGTTGCAATTTTAATGGTTGTAATATAAATTTTTTCTAGAATGAAACGAAGATATACAAGAATGTACGCATTTAAAAAGATAAATGCCTACGAATATTTTGAATATGTAATCTTATTACATCAGAGATTACTATTTGCTGTAATGGGAACAAACATGCATCCGTGTGTGTAAGAGAAAGGGAGATTATGTGTGGTGCAGAAACGGAACTCCCCAAACTGATGAAATTGGTGCACTAAAAAATTTATAACTTCTGATTAATGATTAAATTGTAGGCTCCTGTGGCTTAAAGGTAACGTTCCCGCTTTGTATATCCAAGGTTTTGGGTTCGACCCCAGCTGGAATCGATAGATTTTCTGGATTCGAAAATCGCAGGCCTGCATACCATATGATTATGTGAAAGATTCCTTGAATATCAATTTGTCTCTGGTACTCTCGGCAAAATTGAATCGTGGAAATATTTAACATCCGACGAGAGTTTAAATTGAATAAAATTCAAACTTCAAAATTTGATAGTGGAAGCCGCCACTAGAGGGTGCCACCGATGAAGTTGCTTCCACTCTTGGGGATATTCCACGTCTGCAAAATCTTAGTTGCTAATATGCAGCCCGTCAGGGAAAAAATTAATGTTGATAGTACATACCGCGTGAAGTTATTTTGTTTTTCTAAATTTGGTGAAAACTTTTATTTAAGGCAATTTTGTAAGAAGCTCGAGCCTTTCTCCCGAGCGCCTAAATGTGTGGGGGGAAGGGAAGAAACACTCTATATGATTCAATCAATCTATTTATTTCCACACACAAAACAGACCCAATTTAACTAATAATATTAAGAGAATGTCTCAATGTTAAACGTGAAACTGAAACAACGACAGTAAATCATGAGCGATTACATAACAATCAAGCTTGATCTTTATCTTAATTAAGGATCTATATATAACCTATCATCTGATTTAATCTAGTCTCAATTCAATCTTAGTGAACAATCGTCACTTTAAAGATTCCTCCTAATAAGAATCAAATCACTATAATTCTAATATTATACCTTCAGTAGCAATTTAACCTGACTCGAGTAAATCTTCTCTTCTACTCTACCTCAAGCTAGAAAAACTCAACTACATATAGTAAGTTAATTTAAGTGTCACGATTCTCTTCTTCCGAAGGGTTGGTTGTAAATAACACGAATTGATAGCCAAAAGATTTCCCAAGAGGATTAGTTGGAAAAACGCGTATAGATCCGTCGCATTTTAATCGCTTTTTTAAAGTACTTTACAACAGAACCACGGACCCCCGAAGGTCTCCAGCGCCTTTCTTTGGGGTCGTCCACGAAAAGATGTCATCTAATGTGTTTAGATTTCTCTCATTTAAAGACTCTGAAAGGCCTCGTGGAAAGGTTGAAAGAAGTGCCATCTTGAACTAGATCACTAAATTGCTCACAGTGTAAAAACTGTACTAGAGCATTTATTTCGATCAAGAATATTTATTCAGTTTTTTTTATTGTTTGCAACTACACAGTCATTACTATAACGAAATATTTTTAATTAGATGAGTAATGTTTTCTTAAAGGAGAAAAAGAAGTGTTTGAAAGTCTGTATAACTAGCAGAGGTAGAGAGAGCCTCAAGATTATTGAGGTATCTTTAAATCACTCAGCCATGTATTTAGGAGTCAGGAAGGGTAATTCTAAATCTTGGAAGGGGGGTCAGTCGACGTTAAACTGATATAAATAGGGGAGGGGCACGATGATGGAAAGTTTAAGAACCGTTGCTTTACAGTAAAGCTCTCAAACGACGTTTTGCTAAAGTACAATTTTTGAATCATCTGAGAGATTCAAATATCTTAAGAATCTTTTTTGTGAGAATGTAAATTGATTAAACAAGTTTTGATTAGTTTCTGTAAGAGTGTCAAAAGGCTTCAATTCTTATTTTTTTTAAAAAAAATTGTTCATTCAGTAATTAATCTATTGATCCAAACGCCATGAAATTCATATTATGTGTGGAATAAATATTTAATCCACCTTTTTTTAAAAAAAACCAACAAATGATTGGGGAAAGAATGGCAATTTGTGGTTTTCTTACAGATTCTCAATTACTTATTAAATGAGAGATTTTTCGCCTTTTTTTCCGTTCTGGCCATACTTAACTCCAGTAGCGCACACAGAAATTTTTCAAGGGGGGGGTTCGGGATCGAAAGTTCACCATTCTTGTATCATGCTCCTTTTGATTTTGTCGATTTTCGGAAACAAAACACAGTAAAAAACTAATTATTGAATAAATAATTAGCATTAATTAATAAAATTAATCATTAATAACAAATACTTAATTAAATTTTACGTACTATATACTTAGAATTATAATCAATCGGAAAAAAATCAAGGGCTTTGGGGGGACGAACCCCCAGGACCCCCCCTTGTGTGCGCCACTGCTTAACTCTTATCGATGTAATGCCGTGTGGCATCACTGTCTGTTCTTTGATTCTGAGAGAATAAAGTTTTTTTCCGAGATTCTTATTTCTTAGTTACAGGCTTGTAACTTTGATTACTGACCGTGGCCATTGAAATCCTTACGTCAATAGTTAATATTAAAAACCTATGATTGCTTTCAGTATCATTGAGTTTTATAGTAAAACTAGCTGCCACTATATACTAGTTTTATAATAAAATTAGTAAGCTAGCCACGCTTTGATGTGGCTTTGTTTGGTTGATTTAATATTATTCTTAGTTATTCAATTCAGTCAAACTTATTTTGCACTTAAAATTTGGGAAAGTTGAATTGAAGCATAAAACTCTACATAACTTTTATTAATTTTGCATTTTATTCATCTCTTATTTGAGTTTAGTATAATGCATGAATTTGTTACGAAGTTGTTAATAACAACAAATGAAGATTTAATTTTATAAATGAGGTTAATAGCGTTGATTGTTAGCAATTTTTAATATTATTTTTATCATTCTAAATTTTAACAGTAAATAATTTGTATATAATTAATCGCTTATCAGTGTAAAATATTTTGTTAACTTGTCTTTCGCTTACACAAATATATTCGGTGGTTTCCCCATGCGTAAGCATTCAACTTGTATGTGTCTGTGTGATAAACTTGGATTTTCTAAGTCCAAGCCCAAAATTAACATTGTTTGGCTTTGAGATTTATTTATGATCATTGCAAAGGCCAAATGAGTTGGGAATCGAAGTCTTTTGAATGGTATTGCAGATTCTAACGCTATCAGTGGAATATGTGGCAACAGGTAAATTTCTCTTTTAAACTTTTCAATCAAAATGATTTCTTCAAGATTCTCGATAATTATTTTAATGACCAAACGTGTACCGTTACATAACCTTGGTGTATTTAAGTTACTCAGAAGAATAACCAGTGAAACAATCTTCAACCGATGATTGTGAGGTAGCATTTCTAATATATCCTGGGATTTAAAAAATATTACAGTTTTGTTTTCATCAACAATAATTTCGAATGATTTAAAAGACACTATATCACCTTTTAGCACATCAGTATCTGTAAGTTTATTTCGTCAACATCAACATTTTTTTCTACCTAAGTAACAGAATTACCCACAGAGCCTCAGTCATTACCTAGATAATTATACAGTATATTCGGGAAGACACTCTCAATTAGTTTCTTTTTGGTCTGATCAACAGTACAGAAATTGCCTGACAATTTGATACATTATGTATTTTGATACAGTTCAACTTCAATGTTTCCAATATCCAGCAGTTAGTTGGAAAATATTTGCGCCCATTGATCATCTTGCAATTGCGTGTTTATGGTCAATCGAAGTGTTTCAACTTTTCGCCATAAAAACTATTGTCTCAAACTTATGTTAATCTCATGAGTAAAAGTAGAGAGAGAAAGTACTTGCAATGTCTGTCCAGAAATCACCAGATAATAATAGGACAGCACCACCAAATATTTTCTCGTTGCCATTTAAATTTTACAAAGTTCTATGTAAAACTTCGAGTGAGTGTTTATGAGTCATTGAAAACTATGACGTAACTCTTTTGCAGTACCGTAGCCATTCCGCTCTTTTTTTAAAATTACACATTGCGTCAGTTTTCTCATGAATGTCTAATGGCAGCTGGAATGCTGAGTGTGCATTTGCCCACCATTCAACAAAGTGATCTCAATGCCTGAAGATGCAATTGCCAATGAAGTTTTCTATTGTTCGTATTTCTGTAAGGCTGCGCCTGAAAGTTAGTAGCTATAGGGAACAAAAATCCTGAAGCGAGACTCGATCGCAAAGCGATTTGACTTCATTCCAGCAATATCCAAAAAAATTAAGAGTATTTCTGTAATCCAAATTCAGATTCTCGTTCCCCATCCCGAGATGCACCTAGTGCCCACTTTCCGCACCCCTGCTATTGTTTTTCAGTACTATCGTTTGGCATTATCCGGCAAAGTTACTGGAGTAACTAAAGTCCGATTTCCGATTATTGTTCCCCACCCACAAAAACATCGGTAGCGCACTTTGCACACACTCCAAGAATTTTAAGGTAAACCCCTGTCATGGTTCGTTTAAAATACTGTCGCCTGGTATTATTTAACACGGGATTTTTCAAATTAGTTTAAATATTCAGATCAGCCATCTCAAAATACGTCAGAGACTCACTTTTTGCGTCCCTCCGTTTGCAAGTTAGACCGACACCGATGTCCAAGCATATAACGGTCGTCCGGCATTATTCGAGAAAAAAAGATTAACGAAAGACCTAAGATCCGATTTCAGATTCTCCTTCGCTAGGAAACACACGCAAGACTGAATTTCAGTGCTCTAGAGCTTGCAAATTCAGCTGCTAGAGGAAAAGTAAATTCGTAAGTGTGACTCGAATGTGAAGCCATTTCACCTAATTTCGCCAATACCCTGCAAACTTATGAGATTTTCTAAAACCTGATTTCAGATTCTCCTTTTTCACCCTTAGAGGCAACTGGAGACTTCAAATCTTTGGATGACATTAAAATGTCATCCAAAGTATATATTTATGTTTCTATCGAAAAATATGCAAGGCAAATTGATTGTTATTTGAAATAAATTAATCGTCATTATATGTGAAAATTAAAAATACGTTGACAACATGAATGTTAATCTAAAGACTTCTTAATTTTTATTTACTTAAAATTATCGAATTTTTAAACCCTAAACTTGTTTAAAAATTAAAAATATTAAAAAAAAATTCCAAAATTTTATGAAAATCTTTAGTTAAAAGGGATTATTGCAATTTACTTTATTTGTTTATTCATATCTGATATATAAGTTAATCGTTTAGTAATTAAACATATTTCTAAATTTAAACTCTGATATTTTCGTTAAAATTACATAAACAATTAATATCTAATTTTTCTCATTGCAACTTTTGTAAATTATTTGGACGTACAAAAAACTCTTATAAAAGAACCAAAGATGAAAAGCAGTTTATTAAAAGATTTTATTATTATTGACTGCTGCAAAAATCTTTAAAATTCAGCTTCGTATGCAACTTCACTTTCATATTCAAGAGAAGTTATTCTCCTTTCACCATGAAAAATAAACATCAATCCTTTCAACTAGCATTCGATATTTTTATTTGTATTATCTATAAAACTTGTTACGCAATGAAGAAATTTTTTGAAAAAACAGGCGTCAGAAATTTGTATTTGCTTTATCCCTTTTTTGATATCTGGCTCCAAATTTACAGACATGATAAATGAAGAAGTTGGAACAATGACAGAAAAACTTCTATTTTACAATGAAATGCTTATAGCCTTGTAATTTTCTTTTATTTGTCATTGTAATTCTTTTTTTTTCTTCCAAACTGAACCAACTCTAAAAAATATTATTCGAGCTATTTCTTTTACAAACAACCATTGACTGAAATTTAGAGAATTTATACTTCGATAAACAAAAACTAAAGGAATAATTCAGTATAAGCTTACTCAAATTAAATGTAAAAAATCCTTTCTAAAATCTCTTCCAATTCTTTTACAAATGTACGGATCTTTAGGACGAAAACATGAAAACAGTTTACTTAAAATATAGTACATGTGATATTGATTATTATTATTAGATTAAAAAATTTTAAAGACAAGAAATTTATTTCATTTGTAAATAATTTAGATACATTTAATTAAAATTTAGTCACCACGATTAAAACTTATATTTCGATTACTCTTATAAATGTTTGGAATATTCTTTTTAAATATCTGCTTATACTTACTAATACACTAACTGGCCAAAAGTATCCAGACACCCAGTGGTATGGACTTAGAGCGTCCTGAGGCACATATTAATATGATGTTGGTCCCCCTTTTGCATGGATGACAGCCTGCACACGTTTGGGAAGACTTTCCACCAATTTTTGATAGGTGACCATAGGAATTGCCTTCCAGGCGTCCATCACAGCTGAAGTGAGTGCTTGCAGTGAGGATGGTCGATTTGGCTGGCTACGTAATCTGCGCTCTAATTCATCCCAAAGGTGTTCTATGGGATTTAGATCGGGGCTCTGAGAAGGACAGTCCAATTTTTGAGCACCCATTTCGTCAAACCACATCTATGCAAGCATCGATGTGTGAATGGAGCAGTTATCTTGCTGGAAGAGAAATGGACCTTCCCCGAAATAGTGTCATAGAGTTGGGAGTGCAGTATTGTCCAGAATGTCCACATATATCTCAGAGTTCATGTTTCCAATCACAGGAATTAACGGACCCAGGCCAAACCACGAGAAACAGCCCCACACCATTATGCTTCCACCACCAAACTTAACAGTCGGCACACACAATGCAGTCACTAAAGAAACGTTCGCCGGGCATTCGCCAAACCCAGACGCGTCCATCCGACTTCCAGACTGTAAAGCGAGATTCATCCCTCCAAAGAACAGTTTTCCACATGTCCACAGTCCAATGACGGTGAGCTCTACACCACTGCAATCAATGCTTCGCATTCTATGGAGTGATGTTTGGCTTGTGAGAGGCTGCACGACCATGGAATCCCAAGTTCTTTAACTCTCGATGGACAGTCCTGATGCTAACACTAATCCTGATGAACTTTGGAACTCCTGAGAAATTTCCACCAACGAGGACTTGCGATTTTGTTTCACTGCCCTTTTCAGAGTTCTGCGGCTGCGTTCACCAAGTATTTTCGGCCTTTCGGTTCGTTTTTCTGCCGTTTCACTGCCTCGACGTTTCCACTTCACAACTGCATCACTCACGTTGGATTTAGGCTTCTGTAGAATGTCCGCAATCTTACGAACTGATTTCTCACAAAGTTGGCATCCCACTATACTGCCACGATCCAACTCACTAAGCTCCTTTGACTTACTCATTGCCTCACAAACCCATAAATACAAGCTGACAAACCCCTACCAACACTTTTATAGCTTTCAATTACGTATCAAATCGCGTCCCTCACCAGAACCACTTTTTTAAGGGGTGTCCGCATACTTTTGGCCAAATAGTGTATAAAACGCAACGCTCCAAGAAAGAGTTATCCGAATAGGACAAAAATAAGTAGATATGATGTACATGCAACAAAAGTGAAATAACAACACAGTATCATATAAATTAAATTTTTATTTTCTAGAAACAAAAGCAAAAGCCACTAAAACATGACTGTCAGTGTGCAAGGACGTCTTAAGACTCGTTGACGCCCTGGGCCTAGAGAACTTTTAAGATTGTTTGTGGCCCTGAGCCCTTATGCAAAAGTAGGCCCAATCTGAAAACTTTAAAAGAGAACAGTATATAGCATTTATTGTCAAATACTCGGCCAAACAGTAATTTGAAACAAACAAATGTACACGAATCGCAAACCTTGGCACAAACCAGCTCAACCGATGACTGTTTTTCGTCTAAATGAGTTGCATAATTTTTTATGGTATTAAACCTAGGCTTAGACATGGACAACAGTCATCACATATTAGTACAATCTTACCACTTTTGCCAGTTGAGACATGCAGTTTGGAATTTCCCGGTTTTTCGGTGAATATGTAAGGTAATAATATTTGACCATTAAAATTATCCGTATCATGATGTTGATACACATGTATTAAGTTTAACTCATCCAATAATTAACTGGTCCTTCAATAAAGCTGAATTTGGTGGGCATTTGTATTTTTTCTTCCTGTCTCAAAATATCCTAGATTTTCTCAATTAAATTAAGATTTGGTAACTTTTCAGATCATGGAATATGGGGATATCATCACAATCTCTTATTCATCAAACTAGTCTTGTAGAATTTTAGCTCCATGAGCAGTGTAGTGAAAACTGTTGATCTATAATTTGTTTTTTTTTTTGTTTTGTAAAACTTGAGATATGACAACAACTCTTTAGTCTCATATTGCCAACAGTTCAAATATTTCATGCAATTAGACACCCTGGTCCAGTTCCCTATAGCTAGAAATCTACCACCAAAACGTATTATTTCTATACTTTTTTAGTGCAAATGTTTCAGCACATTCAGCTTTGAAAACATAAGATCTTCTCGTGGCACTAAAGACGATAGAATATAAATATAATCTGTATTTTTTAATCCATATTATCTGCTTCCATTTATCGAGAGTTCAATAACAATGTTTTTACTTGTGTTAGGCGTCGTTCTTTGAATGGTGTTAATCTGAAACGCATCCGGACTACACGGCAAAATAATCCCAATTTCACACCTAAACTTTGTTTCTGAAATGGATTGCTTAGGTTCAGCCTCGTATACCTGATGTGAATTTGGTACCGATTAATTGTTCCCAATCGTTCTGCGATCCCTATTTGTCATGACCAATTTTTGGCTACGTTTTGTTCGTCAAGTGGGATTCTATTCATACTTTTTCCGCTACGATTTGACTCGAATAACTGTAGAGAAGGGTACTCCAGCAAGTTCTGTACTTCTATGAGCTCAATTAAAAATTATAGTACCATTTTACTATTCTATTGCATCTTATTTATGACCTACACTGTATTTCTGACTTAAAATACTTGAACATGTGGCGCAACAGCCCATGAGGATCAAGGTCTGCTGCGCCTATCTCAGCATTTATGATCTTAGTCACTGGGGTGCATGTGCAGATGTTTCAGTCAAGTGTTCAGTCTGACGCGAAAACATCAGTGTTTAGTTCCCAAGCAAGCTTGGTATTCATTTATCGACCCACTGAAGAGATGAAAGGCTGAGTCGATCTTGCCCAGCCCGGGATTTGAACCCCGGACTTGTGGTGCGTAGTTGACAAAATATAAATGATTAATAGCTTTATATTTTATAAAAAGCTTAGAAATGTATCATGAGTATTTGAAAGCTTGATTTGCAAGTGATATGTTAAGATTATTCACATAATTTATTTTTACTCTTAAGAAGTTTTCCTTACACTGCTTCAAATATTTTTAGGGAGGAAGTACTTATATATTATATGAACTAATTCTTATACCTATGAAAATATACACATTTTTATAAACTCGAAGGAATTTTTTGAGCTGTTAAACACTTCTCCAAGATATACACATTTATGTAACAAGGATATTTACTGCTTCCTAAAAGCAAAAATGTTTCCTACATTCGTTTTTACACTATCACTACACTTTTATTCTTAATGAATCTATTTTCAATTTTTTAATTTCCTGAATAATAAATAGTAGTGTTTATATATATAATAGATATTCTCTCGTAGTAATAATATATTTAAAAAATAATGAAGAAAAGGAAGTGATATATGTGTGATAATGTAATCAAAACTTTTTTCTTCAATATGTATCCTAGAACGATGTTCTTCGGTCTTAACATGGCGATAAATGTAGAACTAATTCAGTTTAAAAGTAATACTTATCAAAGCAAACTATTTTCGGAAAGGAACAGGAAAGTGTAATTAAATAATGGAAATTGTTTCCCCACCGGTCTTTAGGCTTTTGTCTTTCCGGAAACCCCATTTAAAATCTCATTACGTCCTCCTGTTAAAGATGTGATAGAGACAGTGAGTATCTGTTGGGACATTTCTTACATGTTTAGATTTTTCTAAGTGAATAATTAATTTTCATCAAACGCAAAGGATGTGATCCCTCAATTAATGTTATCACTGAATTTTATCTTTGATCACGACTTAATTGAATATAAAAAAAGCTGTCGAAACTTTCCTAGGAACTCCAAATAAAACGTTTAGAAAACGTTAATATAGCTAAATTAGACGGCATGTAATAATTAGTATTTTGTTTCTTTTTAATCCCAAAAGGGTAGAGTAAAAAAAAGTCTTATATATCTATGATTCTGAGCTATTTTTAATTAAAAAGCATTGATTTATTGTATTTAGAGATAAAAAAAATTTAAAATTTATGTTGAGCTAATGAAATGTTATGTATCGAGATAAATTTCGAATTACATTTTCGATTAAAAAAAATAATACGCCTTAGTACAAGGATTCTTAAACTTTTCGGGGAAGTAACCCCATTTTTGTACACAAATTTTGTGCTGTAGCATAAGCATTGCGCAAATTTTACATACGTTTGGGTACTTCTATACTTGCTTCATTTGTATATAGTATACTATTATTCTATTTTAATAAACATCTGCAATAAATTTTTAATTTTAATAAAATGATATAGAAATTTTAAGTAGCAAAATGAAAAAATATATATAAAGTTCGTACACATTGCATAAAATATGATCCACTTAAGTGTAGGCATTTTGAGTTTACTTCAGAGATCATTATCTTGTGACGTTCTAATCCGCATACTCAGTTAAATTGGGCTGAATAGGTGTTTTTTGAGCATCCGGACTTTGGAACTCATACCAATATATGTGCAAAACTACACTGGTGTGCAAAATTTAAGCAACAATGTAAAAATTAAGCAGATAACCATGAAATTGCAGAAAAGGAGGTCTGGAGATCAGAACAGTGAACACGTAAGTCAGTAGAAACGTCATGCGTATGCAAATATCAGGAACGAAACGTCAGAAGCGACGTAAGCGTACGCAAAATGCGTGATGTGGGCGCGTGCTGTTCAACAGTAAAATAAAATGAAGGACGCAGACGCAATTCAACATATTCGCTGCAAGTGCCAGTGAGTCAGTTCGTGAAATATGGCTAGAAGAAATCACCTGGACGACTTCACACGGGGAGGAATAATCAGAAAGCTGGAGAAGGGGCGTACCGTCACCAGTGTAGCTGCTGAGTTCGGAATCAACAAAAGTGTCGTTTCGCGCGCTAGGAAAGAGTTCCAAACCACAGATACTGCTGTTAGAAAGGTTGGTGGTGGCCGCCCAAGGACGACAACTGCAGGGGATGACCGATATATCATCCTGCAGGCGAAAAGAGGCCGACGGCAGTCAGCAAGCGTCATTGCTCAGCAACTCTCTACAGCAACGGGGCGACAAGTGTCGCGGTTTACTGTGGCCAGACGCCTTCACAAAGGGGGCCTATTCGCCCGCTGTCCTGAACGCTGCCTCCCGTTGAAAGTTGACCACTAACGCCACCGTTTACAGTGGTGAAGAGAGCACAAAAACTGCACAACTGTCAATAGAGTCGTGTCCTATTTACGGATGAGAGTCGGTTCAGTACCAGAAGCGATTCTCAACGCGTTTTGATTTGGAGAGAGATCGGGACACGGTTTTATACCATCAACATTAAGGAAAGACACCATTACGGTGGTCCTGGAGTTCTTGTCTGTCTGGGGAGGCATTATGCTGAACGGGCAAACTGAGCTCCACATTTTCGATAGAGGGTCTGTAACCGGGGATCGCTATTGTGAGGAGGTACTTCTTCCACATGTGCGTCTGTTCCGAGGTGCCATTGTCCCAGACTTCATTTTTATGGATGGCAATGCACGGCCACATCGGACTCTTGCTGTTGAGGAGCTGCTGGAAAGTGAAGATATCACTTGAATGGATTGGCCAGCGTATTCCCCAGATTTAAATCCCATCGAACATGTGTGGGATGCTTTGTGGAGACGTATTGAAGCACGCTTACATCATCCGGAGAACACCCAACAACTCAAACAGATGCTGATTGAAGAATGGGCACTCCTACCGCAAGAAATGTTGCACCAGCTGGTTCTGAGTATGCGGAGACGGTGCGAAGCAACCATTGCAGTGAGAGAAGGGCATATACCATATTAAGGAACATCTGCTTGTTGTTCTGCCTGTTGGATAGACCATCATGAGTCAAGATACTATGTGTTCAATAAGGCTTGTTTTTGTTTGATTCCATACCGTATGCATTGTATTCCTTTTTCAGCACCGATGCTTTCGTCATCCTTTACGTACATGATACTCTCCCTCATTTCTGAATTTCATGTCTCTCAAATGATTTTTCATGGAGTTATGGCAATAAACCCACCTGTTGCTTAAGTTTTGCACACCAGTGTACTAAAATAAAAATAGTGGTTACTATTTATAAAATGGGAAACTACTTATAGTATGGGAAGAGAATGGCAGCGCCACCGACATGCAATAAAAGGTAAACTATTTACAGTATGGCAAACAAATGGCAGCGCTATCTGTATGCAGTTAATGAGTGGTACTAAGACCTTTTATGCACAAAGGCATATGAAAGACTTATGAATGAAGGGGAAATATGAGCTTGATTACTTTTATTTACGTTGCTTAAAAAAAGGGGGAGTTCTGGATAGTAATGATAGTGTGATTGTGTGTGCTAGGTGTCCACAAATTAGGTGAGCGGAGGGGTTACTCCATGACGATGGATGACTTAAGTTCTCAGCTTGTACTCAATCGCAAACGATACGACGGCTTTCCCCTATTAAAAATATAAATAAAAAATTAAAGTATTATTATTTTTAATAATAATGGTGAACTAGTTATTTTACGCAAAGAAAAAATATATCAAAAATCCTAAAATTTTTGGAAACCCCATTGGGGGTAGCGACTCCTGGTTTGAGAAACACTATCTTAGAATAATTCTAAGGTATTCTAAAAATTACGCATTAAGGTTTTCTATCTTAGAATAATCCTATAAAGTAAATTATTTGAATGAATTATTGAATTCGTAGGAATGAAAAGCATCTTTTTTTTTCATTTAATAAAATTTATTCCCCTTTCATAATCGAAGAAAAGACACAAATGTCTTTTATTGAATTTTATTTCATTGAATTGAGAAACGCTATTTCTTAAAATTTGACGTTTCAGAACAATTTTTCAAGACTTTAAAGGAATGTTTATAAGAAATGTGTGTCCCTAGCGAATATTAAAATCTCTTCAAAGAATTCGCAGAAGACAGTTTAAATGATAGGAGCGGGCCACATGAGACAATACAATTCAATTCTATAATTTCTTTGAACTTTATTTCAAAGAAAATGATTCGAAAGGATTCTTTTAAGCGGAAACCTATGATTCCTGCCTTTGCTTGTTTTTCTCCATCTTTGATCAATTCCTATCCAACCCAGCTAATGCTGTTTATATTTTTTACTGCCGAGCAAAAAATAAAAATGTCTTTTCTTCCATCAAGACTTTACGTGGAGCTATAGTTTGAAAAAATACATTTCAGTTACATCTGATGGGAGTCATACGAGTTTTTTTTGTACTAATATTAGTTATCCATTATTAAATTTCTTTCATTTGAAAGGAATTAATATTAAAGGATTACAATCAGAGTTATTTTTTTATCGATGAAAAAATCTTAAAAATGATATTTGTTAATATTCTGAGTTGGTGCATCGGAATTTTTGAATCTTCTTTTACATGAATTTATATATTTTTTTGTCCAATTGAGGCTTTTTCGTACATTTATCTTATTTCCTTTAAAAATTCTTTTCATTGATTCTATTAGATATCAAAGAGAAAACATATATTGTGTAATTGTTACTCCTTCTTTGATCTTAAAATTGGATATAAAAAGCATCATTTAATTTTTGGGTTAAAAAAGTTTTACACCGTAATCAAATGCATTATTAAATAAAGTTCTACATCGTACAAAGTTCTCCTCTTATATTTTATTGCCATTAAAAATTTTGACATTCTTTCAAGGAAAAATTGAAGCGAGAGGGAAAGTAATTAGCTATATAATTACAGCATGTAATCAATCATGCTATTTTTCCAAACATGTACCAACTATGGTTAATCTGTTTTTTCATAAACATGCACCGACCAATGTTATTTGAATCAGAATTCCGTTTAATATCATCAATCATTACAAGTCCATAAGAAAACTAAGTTTTGAGTTATGAACATCTGTTTTATTAGACCACAACACACCGACAGGATTAAACAGTTCGATTCCCTCTCCCAGCGTGTACACTTGTATAGTTCTGAACATTCATTCATATAAAATACGAGTTGAGGGTTTTTCACATCAAAGTACGTAAAATACACCTTAAAAGAAATAAATTTATTGAATTTATTTTTGAATACTTCCACATTGAGCCTTAAATATCAAATTACAGTCTTCACTGCTAGAATAGCTGAGGCTGAGATTAACATTTTTTTTTCTTCATAACAAATCATATGGAGTGCTTATTTCTTAAATGTTATTTCTGTTCTTATTTTCAGAATGGCTTATAGATACTGTTTAACTAAAATAAAATGTTACTGTGATTGAATTGAAACTTTGTTTAGATGTGTAACGAATTTTGATTATAAATTTAAGAATCAAGGAGAGAAAAGCATAAGAAAAATTATTCACCTATATATGTTTCTGTAACTACCATCCGGCAAAAATATTTTTTTAAATTTCAATAGGAAAGCAATTTTTTTTATTTACCTAAAACACTGATCATGTGACACACTGTGAATAAAGCCACAGTCATGCTAAAGATAATGGACTATGTTTAAACTTTTATTTCAACAGAACCAACCCAGCATCTCTGAAACAGTTTCACTTCTTAGCTCGCTATCTCCAAGCTAACACGGCTTCGAATGCGAATTCCACGGCTCATACGTTTAGAAGAGTCTGTCCTGGAACGTAGAATGAATGGGTTTCTAGAAGCCCCTACAATCTAAGGAAGTCCTCCTTGGTTATTTCATCTCAGGCGAAGTCAACTGGTTTCTATGATACTAATGTTTGCTACAACCAATATCCCGATTCATATTTTTATGCAATCAATTATATTACTGAATTGGTTTCTTGAAAGGATTAGTCATAGTCACATAAGTCAATTATTTCTCAATTATATTATAAAATTTGTCTCTTATTTTTTTAAGAAATAGTTTCTTCGTTAAGAATGAAAATTTTTCAGTAAATCTTGCTGGTTATTCTACGCCAACTTTTACTACAAGCCAGTTATTTTATGCTAAATCTTGACAAAAACAAGTTATTCCATGACAGATCTATCCACAAACGTTATTCCCTGCCAAATCTTGCCGGAAAAAAACTGTTATTATATAAAACATGTAAAAATACACATTATAGGTATAAAAAATGTGCAGAGCTTATTCTACATCTATATCCTTAGCATTAAAATAAAAATTTATTTAAAGAAACCATAATCAACATTTTCTGCATTTATTAAACATCTTTATGGGTAAATACTATGTGGAAAAAGTAATTGTGGAAATAGAGATAACTTACATAATTTTACAGAATACTATACTTATTCTTAACTCGCTACAATAAATCGAGAAGGTTGTTATGTATAAAAGGAGGAATTATGTTTTTGATTTAGATTTAAATATAAATCAAAATATATGGAATATGTAAGTATGAAATATGTTTTTTGAAATTATTTAACATATCTATCTTAAGATTGGAAATTATTCTCTTTTTCATAATATTATCGTCTGCTTTGATTTAATAATTTATATAACTCTTATTTTTTTTACTCTTTATTTTATTTACTGATATATTTAATCGATTGGTATTGCAAGTTCTCTTTTAAAATTTGGCATCTTTTTTATAATGAATCTTGATGTAAGATTTCTTCTGTTGACTGTTAGAATTCGAATTAATATGTGTTTTTGATACACAATAGTAAAGGATATTGCTCTTAGTGATTGGTTTCATTAGATTTTCGATTGTAAGGATTTTTTTCAATGGTCTTGCATGTATATATGTGTTCTTGTAGGAAGTTTACTCTACATTGAATTATTTCCACCATATTTCGAACACTGAACCACACCAAAACAATACAAACATTCCGTCAACCTGATGGAGAAAAAGGTTTCTGTTATAATTTGAATTAAAACAACATGGGAGTTAACGTATTGTTTTTAAAGTTGTAAACATAAATAATGTACGAGTATAAGGGCTCATATTTCTCTGAATAAATTTGCTTAAATATAATCGTTACTTATTTCAAATAAGAATAGAATAATGAGGATTTCTTATAATATATAATTTGGTAATTAACATTTCTTTAATAACTGTAGCTTAAAACTATGAGTGAATATTAGCTTCGCACTGTTCAGCTATACGAGGGCTTTTAGTAACGGACCATGTAATTCTGAACCTTTTTCAAGTGACGTGGATGACACCTGAGCTGGGACCCCCTCTCCTAACTACCACACCAATGGGAGGACGTTTGAGCTCTCGACAGATTTAACGTGTATCACTCCCCTACACGGTGGGTCTTTAGTGGTACTGGGCTTGAACTCGTTACAAGGCCAACCACGATCCGATTCCTTGACCACTCGGCTACCGCGGCCACAGCTTAAAACTATACTTGATAGCTTATCTCCAACTTATTTACACAAAAGAATGACTCCTACTAGCAAGAAAACATAAAATATTCAAATTATACGAAAGATCACATGATACAAATTTTCATTTTAAATGTGTTTGAACAATCTAAACAATGAAAAGAGGGATAATTATGCTGAATGTTCGTTCCATTCGGTCACCTTTTGTATCATAATGTAGTTAAAACTAAGTGAATTAATGCCTGAAAAACTAACTTAAAATCATATTTCGTCGCAAAAAGATTCTGATAATGGACTTTTATCTTAGTTTGTATGAACTCTTACTGAACATCTTAAATTATTGTCTGCTTTTGCTGTAGGACTTGTGTATATCTTCCAAGCTGTAAATACATTAAATTTTCAAGGGAGGGGGGAAATGAGTTCTCTCACCTATTTCTCTCATAGTAGAAAATTAACATGTAAAGAAAATTTTAATTGGTGTGAAATAATCAAAAAGTCTTTTTTTTTGTTTAATGAAGCCGTAAAAAACCCTAGGCTCAGAAACATTATTGTGAATTAATTAAACTTTCTAAACTTTCTTTTTTAACTAATTCCAAGAGGAAAAAAAGGGTTTCTTTGTTTGTTTGGTTTTTCAAGTGAATTTACATGCTAGTTTTCTCACTGTAAAGGGATCGTTAAAATTAATAGCCTTGTTTCTTAATAATTCTTAAATTTTACTGCATTGAAATGCAGATTCGCTTATACTACGAGTGAAATACATAACAAAAAATATACAATGTAATAATTATAGAACTACATTGTAATAAGTATTTTAATAATGTTTTAAAATCTCCGAAATACTTGTTCTTGATACTACTGATGACTCGCCATGTAAAGGAGCTAATGCACCTTCAGTATATCTAGCTCAAAGTCCTCCCATTGACGTGGTGTGGTAGCTGGGAGAGGGAGTGCCAGCATAGGTATCTTCCTCATCACTTGACTGATCTTAAAAGTTATGACACCATTCGTAAATAGCCCTCGTGTTTTTATAATACGACACGTTAACATAACTCTCTCTCCCCACAATGCAGCACTGTCGCGAGATTGTGGACGTCATTGCTGAGTAGTGAGTTCGAAACCTACCACCATTAAAAGCCCGTAGTGTACAGGGGCTAATGTAAGTTACTTTTGTTGAAGCTCTTGATGTAGGTGTTTGGAGAGGATGTAACAATACGCTATCAGTGAGGTCTATCCTATCTTGTGCCAGTGTTTTCTCCGTCAAGCCAAATTGACACTTTGAGCTAGAACAACTCCACTCCGAAAATGGACATCACTACTAAATAGCATATTAACACTCAGTGAGGTAAAGATTAGTCGTTAGTCGTTACGGGAAAAATATAGCTACATAAATGAGTACCTTAATTATAATCGCTTATTTCTTAATTATAATCGCTTAATCCTGAATTATAATCGCTTAATCCTGAATTATAATCGCTGTTGGCATGTTTCAGAGGTGACATCTCCTTAAGATAAGCATCCATTGTTTCTTGATGGCTAGTTTGTCCTATCAACATATTGCGTACTTAGTTATAAAGCTAAAATTAATAAAAGTGGCTTCTTGTGAGAATATCTTTTTGTCATCTTCTGATGTCCGATTTATGATCTCCTCAGTCTCTACTGCGTTCGAATCATGCCGGAAACCGCAATGATCAACCAGATATCCACTCAGACAACATGAGAAAAGAGTACCTCTATATGTGGAATGCCAGCTAAAATATCTTCCACCTCGCAGGACAGTGGTTCAAAATTACGAGGTCTATCGCCAACAACCCTCGTGTTGTTTCGATGTACGACGTATATTAATATCAGATAAAACTACCATATTTGTTTGATAATATGAAAAGATTTTCTTCATGCTGTGTAGGGATTTAGGCATATTAAATCTGTCGAGGCTGAAAGTCATCACGAAGGCGTGGTATGGAAGTTTGTAAAGTTGCAGAGTGGAATGCCAGCTCAAGTTTCGTCCTCATCACTTGGCATTGGTTCAAAAATACATCGGTTAACAGCCGACATGTTGTATCAAAATGTAATTAATGTAAACAAGTTCTTTTAAATTTGAATAAGAATTCAGCATACTCTACTACATGGGTGCCAAATTAAAACGCTAGCTTGGGCCAAACAAAGTTTAATTTTAGGTGGGCCTGAAAAAATCGATATTCATAGAAACACGGGTTTATTTCGAATAATACGTTACAATAAACGGATATAAAAGAACAAGAAAAATTTAATCTACGCATTTTGTTTAGTAATAGCAAAAAAAAGAGTACAGTTAAAAAAAACGTTTAGCGAATTCTTCATATTTTATTTCTTTATTCTGCATCGGTTTTGTTATTTTATTATATATTATTGTGTGCCGATACATTGTTTGGACCACAAAAATGCTCATTGTAGGCCACAAGTTTGACACTCATGCTCTACTATACTATGAATGGTAATTTAATCAAAAAAATTACATGTAATGTCAAAGTATATTCAAAGCCCGAATTATAGATTTAACTATTTATTTCTTTGCATTTATACAAATCTCATGTAAAACTATTTTAAATTGTAAGATTAGAAATAATTTCCCTTTGAGATTCATAAAAGTATTTATTTTCATGGAGGCGATATTGTTTCATTCAAAAAGAAGAAACGAATTGAAAGGGTCTTAGAACATTTTTCCAGAGTCTTCAGAATTCTACGTTAGAAAAGTTTCAATATTTGCTTGTCGGTTTGGAAATAAAAATCAGACAGAGAAACTTTTATTATACTTTGTAGACGTGCTGATTCTAATGGTTCTGTGGTAGACAAACATTGGACTTGTATTAAAGTTAAACATGTCGATGTGACGTTTCACTATTGGAAAAATCGTCCGACTGTGCAACATTCTTTTTTCACAAATAATTTGGTGATCACATCTACTTTAAAAGAAAACTTTTACTAGATGACTGTGTGGATGAAACTAATATATTTATTTTACTCCAGATTCTTGGTTTAAACATTTTATATATATTTCTACAATTGTAAAAATTTAGTAAAAATATAATAAAATGTATATACTTCAGCACTTTTATTACATTACAAACGATTACACTTTTTTATAAAAAGCAGCGAGATTAAAAATAAAGAAAAATTAAAAGAATTCTTATGAATCTAAACTAAAAATTTATTCAATGCGTTTTATTTTTTCCTCAGCAACGAAAAGAAACAGATCTGCAAACATCCGAATTTACAGCAATGATATTTACAGCTCTTTAAAATAAAAATTTAAAAGTATTGCTACAGAAAATTATTCAAATGTTCTTTAAATAATTTTAAGAATAACTATTTTAGTTTCTTTAAGTGTTTTACTTCTCGTTGTTTTTGTCATTTATGTATAAATATAAGTCTTCAAACAGGTAATCATTTTGTAGTAGTTGGTTCTCCTGTAATCATTTTGATTATAAAAAATAAAACTTATAAGAACTATATACGGATTTAAAAATTTTCGACTATGAGGAAGGTTAAGGGTATCCTAAATTTTTTATTATTTTGTTCACTCATTTTAATGATTTTATCACTCATCCCTTTATCAGCATTCCAAAAATATCTAGGTTGATTGATTGATTGAATATTAACGTCGCACTGTTCAGCTACACGAGGGTTTTTGGCGCCGGACCATGTAATTTTGAACCATGGTCAAGTGACGTGGACGACACCTGAGCTGGCACCCCTCCCCCTCTCCTAACTACCACACCACACCAACGGGAAGACGTTTCAGCTCTGGACAGATTTAACGTGCATCGCTGCCCTACACAGTGGGTCTTTAGTGGTACTGGGTTCGAACTAGCGACAAGTCAGCCAGCCGATACCTATACCACTCTGCTACAGCGATCGCCCAAAAATTTCTAGGATACAAACAATAACACAATCGTCGAAAAATGCTGCCTTTATATATTTCAAATCATGTATTCATTATAAAAATGTTGGATTTATTATAAATAAAGTTTAAAATATTTTTGAAGCTATTTAAGAAAATCTAGCAACAAGAATTTAAAATGCATTGTCCTTCAACCTCAGCAAACAAAAGAGACTTATTCAATTATCCAACTCTAGACAGATAAGAAGTGTTTCGACAATATCATTTCCGTGTCTTCCTCACGTAAATTTAACGACATGCGTAATAAGATTTTAAATGGTGTCTGCGGAAACAAAGACCTGTGGGGAGTCGATCCATTCTCCCTAATTACTTTCGTGCCCCCTGTTCCCGAAAATAATCTGCTTTAGTGAGCGGTACCTTTTAACTGGAGCCTTCCTTTTGTATTTATCGCATTGAAGCAGTGAAGGTCTTTGTTCTAGTGCTCTAGTAGAAAAGAAATTATATTTCAGCTTCCCGTTTAAAGGTTATTAATTAAAAAGTATTTTTATTCAAGTAGATATTTGTGGCTTACACCTTCGGGTTTAGACAGATAAAAAAATCTTAAAAAGTACTTCCTTTAGTAAAAAAAATAACGAAGAGAGGTAATGCAAGGGAAATTTTACCGCCGGATTCGACGCCAGACATCATTGTAATGAAAATGCTTCAATATGAGTAATAGCTAAAACCGATATTTCATTATTTTTAATACTATTACTAAAGTATAAAATATTGATTATTCAGAACATTTTTATTGATTATGCAGACATTCTTTTTGATTATACAGAACTTTTGTATTGTCATGAAGAACTTAATTAGATTTTTACGCAAGTTTGTGTCGTTTTTCAAGTCACTAAAAGATAAATCGAATATTTTAGTAATAAAAGATACGTAAAAAATAAATAATTGAAATATTATTAGTTCAACAAATATTTACAAAGATATTCAACAATTAAATTAAACATTAGACAGGAACTCGCAAACCTGTAAAATAGAACAGTATCTGTCTTCACGATTATCCTGAATTCTGACAAAAGCGTAATGTGGCATCATTTAAACATTAGCAAAGAATTAAATTATTTAGATCGTGTAGTATCTTAATGAAATATAAGCCATTTAAAAAATCTCAAACAACTAAAAAGTAATGTTCAAATAGAAATGCTATTCATTTAGTTTAATAATAAATATGATTCAAACAGTGACGATTATGATACATATCAACCATACAACGACCAGCACAGATCACTGAATATAGGGAAAATTTTATTCCTGCAATCATTTGAATATATACAGGGTGATCCTATGTATATATACTGGGTGATTCATTACCAACGCCAAATATTTACGCAAAGGTAGATGGCTCGGACTCGCATGGCAATATAGAATCAGAAATGCCTTGTTCAAATGGTCGAGAGTGTTAATGGATCCACTGTACAATGATCCTGCTTGAAACACGTGTGAGAACCAATCATAATAGGATGAACAAATACTCGTTGTAAGTATATAAAGGTTCCTTATAACTAATGTTTGAAGTCATGCAGAAATGGATAGGGATACTTGTCTGCCGTATTGTTTTATGTGGTACTTATAAGCCACGTGAACAATAAGGGTGTGAAACTCAAAAGTTAATTTTGGCCAAGCAAACAAGGTTTCACTTAGGTGGTCCTAAAACAAATCAATTCTTATACGGAGTGTTTTTTTTTCAGGTATAGAAGTTTAAGTTGGCATTACTTTCCAAGATAGCGACCGATTTAACAGCTGTCAAGTGATTTATTCTCAGTTTGGTTTGGCAATTCATCATGAATAGACTCACGCCTGAACAACGCTTTCAAATTGTGCAATTTTATTTCGAAAATAATGGTCAATTTTCATAAGCGAATTTTGTTTAGCGATGAAGCACACATCTGGTTGAATGGCTACGTCAACAAACAAAACTGCCGCATTTGGAGTGAAGCTAATCCACAAGTGTATGTCGAAACACCGTTATATCCAGAAAAACTGACTGTTTGGTGGGCTTTATGGGCTGGTGGAATCCTTCTTCAAAAACGATGAAGGCCACAACGTTACAGTCAATGGTGATCGGTATAGAGCCATGATTACTAACTTTTTCATTCCTGAATTGAACAATCATGATGTCCAGGAGCTGTGGTTCCAACAAGACGGCGCAACATGTCACACAGCTCGTGCCACAATCGATTTATTGAAAGACACGTTTGGTGACCGCCTAATTTCCCGTTTTGGACCTGTGAATTGGCCTCCAAGATCTTGTGATTTAACACCGCTAGACTATTTTCTGTGGGGATATGTAAAGTCATTGGTCTATGCGGATAAGCCACAAACGCTTGACCATTTGGAAGACAACATTCGCCGTGTTATTGCCGATATACGGCCACAAATGTTGGAAAAAGTCATCGAAAATTGGACGTCCAGATTGGACTACATCCGAGCCAGCCGTGGCAGTCCTATGACAGTAATCATATTTAAAATGTAATGCCACAAGATTATCTTTCGAATAAAAAAAATTCATGTCAATCGAATAATACATCGTTGTTTTATTGCAATTTAAAGTTCTATACCTCTCAAAAAAACACCCTTTAGCAACGTAGGTTTATTTCGAATGTACATTATAATAACCTTATATTCAAGAACTACTAAAATTTAATGTTTGCGTCCTGACACTTGACATCACTTCTCTACTACCATCTTTCGTATTTCGGTAGAAATTTGGTACTCAGTGATCCCTTTCAAAACTGACCCAAGGTGAGTGTCCTTGATACTATTTCTAACAGGAGACTTATTTCCTATCATAACTGAAAAAAACTACTCACATCAATAAGCACTTCCTAACATGGAAATATTTTCATATGCAAATTTTCAAGTATTTTCATTTTCAAACGTGGCTAGTAAATATTTTTAAAATTCGGGCACATCTGTGAAGGTCCCTTGGGACCTCATTTTGAGAACGAGAATAATTTTGAGTCACAAAAGAACCAGTAGCCATTTTTATAAATAACTTTCTTTATTTGTTTATCTTTCCCAAATAGAATCAAAGACTTATTAACAATTATTTCTACTAATATTATGAGGTTTTAAAGATAATATCCTTTAAATTAACTTAATTAATTAATGATCTAATTAATTAATTTATTAAATAACGATCACGCAGAAATTACCACGATAAGAGATCCCAGAATTATATTTAATAATGTTCTTATTGAACATTTAACTTTAATCTCACTCTTAAAACTTTAATGAGACTTTAAATACAAATCTATATTTACCGCTCGGAATCTCAATTCTTCATGAGATTAAATTATCTCCAACAATAAAACTTCAATTCAAATTCACTATAACTTTATGTTTCAATATCTATCTCCTACTGCTCTAACTTTACTATTTCGTTTGACTTAAATACTGAATCTAATCTGCATAACAAGGAATCCTGTCCGCTTTTTGGAGTTGATTGGAAATAGGTAGGGAATTAAATTTCCCTAAAAAGGTCGACTCAGAAGGTTAGTGATAAAGTTCCGTATAGATTCGTCACACATCCACTTCAGTGAATCTCGCCTTCAAATTTGAGTCGCACTGAATCTGGATCACCTCCATTTGCATATGCAAAGTCACGGGTACTGAGTCTTTATTTATAAAGAAAATTGAAGAAAATAAGCAAAATGTGTCTTCTACGGAATTAAAATCTTAAAATCTTATTTCAAATTCAATTCTAAGATTTTAAGTTTTTTATACTTGTGGTGATGTGATATCTAAATAAACTAGTGTCAAACACCACGCGAAGACGATCATTTTGTCGTGGTCAATTAAGTACTTGCGTGCGAAACGGAAGATACTCAGATGAAATCTTCCTTCCTTCATTGGTGATCCTGGCCGTGCAAAGTGAACCGCACTCTTTACGCACCGCAGTCGTGACGCCATCTATCCACCACAAAAGAAACTAAGATGTCAGACATAAATAACGCAATTAAGCCATCACTCACAAATGACGTAATTCTCTCAAAGCCGTCACGCCCGAATGACGCAACCCACAACTGCTCACATGCTCGCCATGAATATGGTATCGTTCGTTCACCTATTTACCGAATCACTGACATGGGGGTATGTGGCGGTGTGATATCTATATAGACTAGTACCAAACATCACGCGATGACGATCGTTTTGGCATTATTGATAAAGTACTTGCGTATGAAACAGAAGGTACCCAGATCGAATCTTCCTCCTTTATGCTTAGTTGTGATGCGAAGTAGTATCATGTAATTTTGATTTAGTCATACTGCACGTAAGTCCCTTTTCTCAAAGATTATATATTGTGTGCTGATATATTGTCCTTGGCCGCAAATATGTTCCTTGTCGGCCACATACAGCCGGCGGGTCACGAGTTTACACCCTGGTGTACAGTCTCCATTTTTGTTTTAGACTAGGTGAAAAACGATTGCCGAAAAACTTATGTGTGTGGTTGGTCAAAAAATTCCTTGCTGAATCTCAAGTAAAGTATCAGCAGCAAAGTACTTTTCTGTTGATAATCTGTTGTTGTTTCTAATGTCACCTGCCTGACGTAGTCAGATCGAGGCCCTCAAAATTCATCGTGTCAAGGGGCTAGAAGTACGCCTGTCGTTTGGCCTTGGCCTTGAGCCCCATACATGTGACAGTACGAATTAGCTCAATGAAATTTCCCGAAGAGACGATAGATGGCGACACCACCAATCGCCACTTCCATAATTTAGGCATGGAACTGAAGGAGAGGGAAATATTCTTCAGTCCCCTGCATTCGTGATTCAGCCCACAAGACTTTCGGATTTAACGAGCACGCATTCCGTGTGTACTCGGAGAGTATTTGGCGGCATCGGGCATCAAACCCAGGCTTCCGGTAAGGAGTCCGATGCTCTAACCACTAGGCTACCCACGGCCCCTGTTGATAATCTCCATAGTTTCGCTGCAACTGGAGAACCTATGAT
Source organism: Trichonephila clavipes (assembly GCA_019973935.1). NCBI lineage: Eukaryota > Metazoa > Arthropoda > Arachnida > Araneae > Nephilidae > Trichonephila > Trichonephila clavipes. Next base: position 68,193 of record BMAU01016230.1, read on the forward strand.
AACAATCTGATGATTTACATTGTGTTGGATAAAAAGATCTTTTTCGTTTAGAATAGTATTTGAATTTCTCTTGTAAGGTTATATTATATGGATACAAACTATTGATGTACATTTTTGTTAAAGACAATGAATTTCATGTGATTAATATAGCTTTCATTAATGGGTTGATAGGCGTATGGTTAATGTCGACCAGTAGTAATAGTATATTTATAGCAGAGGAACTAGCAGTAAAAAATATAGTTTTCATATCGCTAACCTCTTTCCTTTGATTTTTGTGAAAAATAACAACAAATATGTCCGCTCCAATATCAATTAGCATATATTAATGGCTTAAATCACTGAGCAAGAAAAGTCTAGAATGCGTTGTTAACCGTAGTTGTTTGCTTCTTCCAACTCTTTGGTTTCCGGGTTATCGGTCTTTTTAAACGAGCATGGTTATATCCATTCTAGTGCCGAAAGTGTTATGTTATTAACATGTCAACTTTCAATATTGTTCTAACCATAAACGACTTCTTTGCTTAATTTCAAAAAACTTAAAGGGAAGTTGTTCACTAAGGTGTAAGGTACACACTTTCATTGCTTAAATTTTCGAATCCAAATTCTCCTTAGCATTATGGCTGTGCACGTAGAGAATAATTCTAACTTCAAATACATAGAAATAATCTTATCAACTCTTTTATAATAGTTAAGGTACCTTAACTAAATGCCAGTATGGTTTTGGATTGATGTAATGAATGTTGAAGCAAAAGAGTTTTTAACACACATTCTGAAAAGAAACTCCCAGCAAAACCTTGCATATGACGAAAAATTTCCGACGGCTATGTATCATCAAACTGTACTTCACTTAAAAGTATATTCAAAACGTTTTCTCCGAGTCTGTTAAATAGGACAGTAGATTGTTTTATGTCACATTTTTTAGAGTCCGGAGGATTGGTTAGAGGATGGATTCCAAAGCATTTCAAATTTATTTGGGATATATTGTAGAATCTTGAGAGATTTCTCTGTTAAAGAATTTCACTTCAAGTTGAATAAACCAAAATTTTTATTCCTTTTTCTAAAAAATTGATGTTACAAAACTACTCTGCTCATTTCAGCTTCTGAGAACTCATATTTTTTTTCTTTTGAAATTTAATTTATATTTTTTCATATATTTTTAACAAACAATTCAAATTATTGAAGGTAAAAATGTAAATACTACTTTCAAATAAAGCTCAAAAGATCACCAAATGCATAGGTTTTTTTATCGAAACTAATATAAATAAATTATGGCACAGAAACGATAAATCGAATATCAACTTTATTAAATCCAAACGGAATCTTATTCTTTTATTCTTCTCAGGCGTTCAATTATGTAAAGCAAACATGAGCAGATGATAAATAAAAAAAAATTAAATAGCAAGGTTTGGTCAATAGCGCTGTATCAGCGTTCACTACATATAAGTTACATTTCTCCTACATTGCTTCGGGGAACATAATAACATAAATATCATGTTCCATTGAATATAACAAAACATCAACATAGTTCTTAAAATGTAGTTTAATCTTAAAGAAAAAAAAAGAATCACTTTCGTGAAGAAAATAGAGTGGATCTATTATGCTACAGAACTTCAGCTTTGCTTTAGAGTTCCCTTCAAATCAGAATAGCTTCTACGTGAATAGTTTAAAAGTATACTTATAAACTTAACTATAGAGGCCTGAAGGTAAATAGTTTTAAACATGTCTTTACTTAAGTTACAAGCCGATGGCTTTTCTTTTTTTTAATTCATAATCTTATAATATTTTGCAGTTAACAAAAGAAAAGTAGCTTC
>BMAU01016230.1:75000-170123 GCA_019973935.1 Trichonephila clavipes
AATGAAAAGCGAAAGCGCACTGAGGCATAGCGTAGACAAAACAGAAGGGATAAAAAAGATAGATGAATGCTGTCACGGGCTTTTTTGCAAACGGCAGAATTTTTTCCTACTTTCTTGACAATTGTCGTTATATTTTGAAAACTTCTCACAATATCTTTATAAATTTTAACCTATGTGTTATTCTGATTTATAAGCTATATTACTGTAAAATTTCATTAAAATCCATTCAGTTGTTTTTGCGTGAAAGACCCACAAAGATACTCACAAACTTTCGCATTTATAATATATATTAGATGTATATATATATATGTATGTATATATGTATATATATGTATATATATATATGTATATATATATATGTATATATATATATGTATATATATATGTATGTATATATGTATATATATGTATATATATATGTATATATATATGTATATATATATATGAATATATATGTATATATATGTATATATGTATATATATATATATATATATATGTATATATATATGTATATATATATGTATATATATATATGTATATATATATGTATATATATATGTATATATATATGTATATATATGTATACATATATGTATATAAATATGTATATATATATGTATATATGTATATATAAGTATATATATGTATATATATAAGTATATATATATATGTATATATATGTATATATAAGTATATATATGTATATATACGTATATATATATATGTATATATATGTATATATAAGTATATATATGTATATATGTAAGTATATATATATATGTATATATATAAGTATATATATATATATATAGAGAGAGAGAGAGAGAGAGATGCCACTAACGCCCTATATAAAAGAACAGACTACATAGGAAGGAACATATTTAGTATTATTTAGCTCTATACTTTTATAGTAATCAAGATTCTAGTTTAGCATTAACAGCAATTTCAATTATGAGGTAGGTTGTTTTAGTTATTGAAAAAAGTTATCATGTCTGGATAGAAAAGCACTTGTTTACAAATAAATGCTTAAAGTTACATAAGCTGAAGTATCTTGTTTTTGTGTGTGTTACTTTCTCTGATTTATTATTACCTATTTAAAAATATCAAAATTTGCTATAAAACATTGCAACAAATTTATACATTAGTTAGTGTAAATGTACGGGACATTGTAGGGTGGGGGGCAATAAAGGGTTCCTTAAACAACCAAAAACCAATTTCCTAGTATAATATTTCTTATTTAACATAATTTATAATGAAAGGGTATTTTAAGCTTTGAGTCTTAGAATTCGAGTTTTGCTTACCTTTGATAAAAAAGAGAGGTACAGAAATCTAAGCTAAAAAGAAATTTTACAGAATAAAAATATGGTTTTTGTTGCCATTACTTTATCATAAATTTTCATTCTGGAATAGTTACTGAAATTTTTTTAAGAAAATAAATCTGTTTTATGATTTCAAAATATATATATATATATATATATATATATATATATATATATATATATATATATATATATATATTTAGAAAACATTAAATTCGTCTTTTATCACTATGGTATAGTTCTAGTGAACCCATTCTTTTCAAATTATTGATTCCTTTTACGAGGATTTAAATTTTTTAATAAGTACGAAATTAAAGAAATTTCCTTTGTAAACATAAGTAAATTTTTTTCTGACTAATCAAACTTCAACAGACAATTTCAAAACATAAATGCAACGTGCTAAGAGACAAATAACAACATCAGTTTAAAGTATTCTGTCAAAGAATTTGAATCAGAACTACAGTCCTGTAAAGTTTAATACTTCATAAATATTTTATTGTAACAATCTAGATAAATTTATAATCTACTTCAAAAGATTAAACAAAGATTCCCTTAAACACTTACAAATAAAAATTTACATAATTTAGGAACACAGTAACAAAACATAAGTCAATTACACATTAACAAGTAATATAAAAAAAAATTAATTCAATTTCTACTTAGATCAACAAAGAAAAATGTTGTTTTAGCTACTTTTTAATAAATACAATTAATATAAATATGTATATACATAGGACAGAATCACAACATTAAGTGGTAATTGATTTTTATTAATTATCATTAAAGTATCGTATTGCCATCCAAAACAATCGTGTATATGAAGTTTCAGTTGTACGGAATGCTTTAAAACGTGAGAGAAAAACCTTTTTGTGTTTTGACTCAAGTCGCCAAAAATGATGTCAACGTGCCTGTATTTGTAATTCCTTAAATATTTAGTTTTAATAAATTTTTATTAATTATAATTAAATTATTGTATTTTCAACCACAATAATCATGTATATAAAATTTAAGCACAATTGAGCGCTTTAAAATGTATTTTATTAACGATTGAAAATTCCACCAAGATAAATAAATAAATAGAGAGTGTGAGTTAATAGTATGAATTGAAAAACACATTAACGAAAGCAAACAAAATACTCGTGTGTGTATTCTCCACAGAACATACTCTCCACCAGAACTAACATTAAAAAGTTAATTTATTTAATTATGCTTTATAAGAAAAACAGTTACATCCTGTTAAACTCATGTCAAAGCAGTAAAGAGTAAATCCTAAATTTTTTAACGCGGAGTAACTGTTATTGCCTTCTTACATACCCTTGTTTCCTTAAATTATAATCTTCGCGATGAAAATTTAAATCTCTGTACTTACCCTTTCTTTTTTTCAAACTGCAGAAAAGGTTGAAAAAGAACACTCATCTTAACAAATCAGGTCTTTTTATGGATAACATTTTGAGATGTAAAGCTCAGCAAACTTTTCCGTTTTACAGCTTCATAATATAACTGACAATTAACAGCAAAAAGAGCTCTTATGTCAGAATTTAATTAACATGATAAAGGACTAAATTCTAATTAAATCTTCAAATTTCTTTCGTGTACATTCCTTTGAATAATGATACCGCTGTCTTACTTCATTACATTAAGAAGATAATTTAAAAGAAGAGACACTCATGCATATATGCTATTATAACTATAGTAAACATCTTTTATAAGGATTTTTCTGCTATCGATTGTATAAATCAGGGGTACTCAACTTTTTTTTCTGCTAGGCCACATACATATGTCATTTACTTCATGCGGGCCGCATACATATGTTAGTTATTTAACGAAGGCCGCAGTGGATAAATGGGGGGAGGGGGAGAAATGTTTTAAGACCAAGATAACATTGGAAATTTAAAATGCGGAAAATTGGTCAAAATATTATATATATATATATATATATATATATATATATATATATATATATATATATATATATATATATATATATACTCCGCAGTTTTACTTTTTAAAATTATTATTAATTTTTTTTTGTCACTAACACTAAATTAGAAGCATTTAAGAAATACTTCATAATTTCTACATCAGTAAGCGGTTTCATACCAATAACATTACAAACCTCATAGCATGTTTTGTTACCGCTGTGACATTACCACTGACAAAACACATTGGTGCTGTTGCAAAGGTTATTCAAGAAAGCCTATTCACCACCTTTTGAAAGAGATCTTCGAGGCAAAGCGTCGTTGAATGATTCCTGTTTATTGGAATTTTTTAAATACAGTACTTTCATGACAAATCAAACAATTACTGATACATGTTCATTTTTCACTAAAAAGTAGTCAACCTCCCAATCGTCTTGAAACGATATATTTTCTTAGATATATCGCTTAGAAGATATGAAAGATAGTTAAAAATTAGTTCCACCCGTAAATTTATCGCTACTCCACTGTTGTATGTTATCACTAACTGTAACCGTTCCAAATAGAAAAAAAAGACATCGATTCGTACCCGTACGAACCGATAGCAAAAAACGTAATTGATATATTTGATTTCTTGTGAAAGAATTTCTCACTAAATTTGTAATGCAATGTTCGTAAATAAATAGATTTATCTGAGCAATGAGAACATAACCGGGCCGCTTAAAAAGGCCCGGTGAGCTGCAGATTGAGTATGGTTGGAATAAATGGTACATGGAATTTTAGTTTAAAAAAATTGAGTTCCTTATATATATTTATATAAAGACACTGGGTAAAAAATATGGAATACTTTTTTTATTTATTTATTAATGTGCTATTACGTTTACCATTGCAAAAACGAGATCTTGAATTTTCTAGGCATGCTACCAGAAAGATTTCGTTACATATTAGAATCAAGTTTAACTTTCTCTTAATTAATTGGTCTTTCAATGAAGCTGAAAACGATGGTGAGCGTTTGTGTTCCCCCTTAAAGAAGATCTGGTGAACTTTAAAACCATGTGATATGTGGAACACAATTTCGTGTCCAACAATCTTATTTTGTACAATTTATCTTGATAAACAGTACAGTTGTCATCTGAAACTATAGATTCGTAATTTCATTTTATCCTATGAAGCTAGAAAATACGATTATACTTTTTTCTGATAATTTAAGCACATATTTCATGCAATTAGATACTTCGAGTAAAGATTAATTTCAGCACTACAGAAATTGATTCTAAAAACATAATACCTTTTTATTCTGCATAACTTTTTGAACACATTCATATACAAAAACTTTATCAGCTGTTCTCATGTCACTAATTCTGTCAATAGGATACAAATAAAATTTGTTTTTTTTTTATCAAACTATATTATCTGGATCCATTTTTGGATAGTTCAATAGTAAGACGCCCATATGTATGTATATATATATATATATATATATATATATATATATATATATATATATATATATATATATATATATATATATATATATATATATATATATATATAAGAAATTTGTATAGTATATCAAAAACAACAAATAATAGATAATGAACATAAAATATAACGTAATGAAAATATAAAAGCTAAACATGAAGATCGAATTTATAGGAAAATAGAAAAAAAATAATTACAAAAAAGAACCTAGCGAGTCAGAAAGCAATTTCGGACTTAGGACCGAATAAGTGGGGTTAAACTAGTTTGAAGTCACCAACCTTCCCCCTTTGCAACTCGGTAGAAAAACGAAATAAAATAAACAACAATTCAAAGTATGTAAAAACTCACAGAGAGCATGATAAAACCACTGACCATTACTCTGCAACAAACTCTCCCAAACTCTTAATGCAAAAAAATCCCAAAACAATTACGTAAGAAAAGTAGAAAAATAAAAAAAATTTAAATTAATTACGCAAGAAAAGTATTTTCAAAAAAGAATTTAACAAAATTTCTTTACTCACAGAGCTTTTCCCAAGAGAATCAAGCGTCTTGAAATTAAGGAAAATCAATTGTTCACCAAGTTAAAAAATTCGAATATACAAAAACGCATCTTTTGAACTAAGTTTTGAACTAACTTTTAAACCAGCCAGCAAAGACAGATACCAAAAGAGATAACAATCAAATATGGTAGGCTTTGAATTGGTTGATTGACAAAAATGTAAATTTGCTGGGCTCTAATTTGGTTGGTTGTCAAAAATGTGTAAGATGTTCAGGATGTGTGTGGAAAAGATGTAAACTGTGATATGAGTGTTATGATATAATCTTCACAGCAAGACCACTAACATGCTGACTATGAAATCCTATTGTCGTGTGGTGGATTTGGAATTAGAAGTAGCAAGACGGTTAACGTATTTGTGATGAATATAAGTTCTTAAGAAATTAAAAGGGTATTCATGATCTAAACAACATTTTGAAAGAATTTTTTTATATTATTGAATTTATCTATTTTGTGGGTAGTTAAATTATCATTTCTAAATAAAAAATTCAAAATGATATTTCTGTAAATTGATAAATGCAAGTTACTATTCCATACAGGAATTTTAATTATATGGAATTTAAAAGAATCTCTTTTGTCAAAAATATTACTAACTACATTATTGTTAATAAGATGCAAGTCTAAATCCAAGAATATTAGAGTAAAAGTTAGTTTTAAGGAGGTTGAGATAGTCAGGGTAGAACGTAATATTTGGTTTGTATTCACTATTTTTAACAAAAATTATTAGATCATCTATATAACGACAAATCAAGTAAGAATCATTTACAACATGATCAAATTCAAAAAAAAATGTAAATATAGGTTCACTAAACAATTACTAGCTGGACCACCCTAAGGTAATCATTTGATCTGTTTATAAATATTCTGATCAAATGCAATGAAATTTTCTTTTAATACGAGGTTAACTAGAATATCAAATTTTTCCTTTTTCATTGAAGGATATAATTCATATTTATCATAAATTAACTGTAGAACCTTAATCATATCGTCAATATCTATAGAATTAAAAAGGTCCTCGAAATCAAAGCCATGCATGGAAAAAATTAACATATCCTTAGTAACTCTAGCAATCTCTAAGCTATTTTTAATTATTGCTGTGTTTTGTAAGTTATCAATTAAATTTTGAAGAAGAGATTGTAAGATCTTCCCAGACTTCGTGAAAAATGTATTGTATCCATTAGTGATACTACGGAATTTTATAGAGCTTTTAAGAAATTTTGGTGTTAAAAAAATACTTGGATATTTAATATTATTTAGATGAATATTCAGTCTTTTGTTCAAAGCTAAAAGACGATTATCATCTTCTCTATTATTGTGAATTGATTTTTGAAATGAATTATTATTTAAAATGTGATTACTTAATATTTTACTGTAAAAATATTTACAGAATATGGCATAATTAGCAGGGACCTTATCAACATATGTAATCACGAAGTCATTTTGGATACTTTCTATTGATGATTTAAGATCTATATACATAATTTCATTTTCAACACTGAAATCTAATTCCTGAATTTCTGTTGCTACATAAGTTCTAAATTGATAGAAAGCTTCAATCGACATTACATATTTAATTGCAATTTTAAGGTAGAATTTATCTAAATCCTTTAGGATTTGTTTCATAACATTAGATTTACTTTTTGTGATCATCAGTCTAAAACCGTTACCTTTTTTCATAAAACTTCTCTACAAATCATCTTTCACGATGCCAAGGTCTCCCGTGACAACGTGCTGATGATAATCATCAATATAGTCCTGATATATATTGCATTTACATGAGATATATATATATATATGGGATTTTCCACATGGACCATTGTTTAGAGGACGCTGGCGACGCAACCACCAGCGAGTTAACGAGACCAGATAAAGAATTAGCGAGCGGGATCTCGACACGCAGGTCGAAGATTCTCTTCTGAAACAAAGGGAGTGATCGGAACTGTGGCCGTGTAGGGACCAGCTGTCCGTTGTTCGTAAGAGAGTAACGCGCAGGTCACTCTCATCACCTCAACTCCAAAAACCATCGTGAACTACGTGAAGATTAGTATCATCAACTATCAACAGAACTGAGAGCTGTCATTAAGAGCCAGAAGTATTTAATCGAAATGTCAGTCAATGATTATTTATGTAAGCGTGTATAGTAATGCGTAGATGTCTAAAATTGTCAACCATTAAACGTTAGTTTTAGTAAAAAATAGTGTCCCATGATTTAAATACCCCTAGAACTGTGCCATAACCCTACATATATATATACATATATATATATATTGTTCAAATTTTCGATTGTTAATAAAATACTTTTCTATTCATCCACTCAAGTTCAAATATATTTTTTAAAACTTTTAGTGGATGATAACTGAGGTTAGAACAATTTTTTTAAATATTAATGCATTAATTAAATTTAATCAATTAATTATATTTTGAGAGATATATTTCAGTCAATGTTATTCCTCTAGAGGGCAGCACCATAGGGTAAAACAGAATTTGTTAAAGTTGTGATGAAGATTTAACTTAAACTGAATAATCGTATCTCCTAGTTAGAAGTCAGCATTCCTTTTACACTGGGGTTTTTAAGAGAAATTCTTACCTATTATGTTCAATTTTTATTTAGAAATGCAATTACAAATTTAATGTGATTAAAAAAATTGTTAATGCTAATTTAAAAGGTGTTTTGCAACTTAATATTGTGGTTCTGTCATATGTATATACATATTTATATTCATTGTAATTATTTATAAAAAGCAAACCATAATTTTTTTCTTAATTGAACTAAGTAGGAATTGACTTTAAAAAAAATAGCGGCGTTGCAACCACTTTATTTCGTCTACTTTATGATTTTACGTTAGGTGTAAAATGTACGCTGTGTCTGTAATGTCCAAATAAAGATGTTCATTCATGAATTGCGTTATTGATTAAGGAACAAATTCTATTTTGTAAAATCCTTTTATTTATCCATTTAGAAATATTCGAGAATGAATATTTGAAATTATATATAAGAATAATTTAATTACGGACAAAAGGTGCTCCAACAAGTGTTGATATTTGTATTAAGTTCTCTAAGCACTAAATCTAAAACAATAGTATCATTTCGAAATTCCATTGCATCATATTTACAACGTGCATAGATTTTAATCTATAATATTTTTATAAATGAAATATTATAATATTTTTGCATTTTTTATAAAAAGCATAGAATTTTAGATTGAGTATGAAAAAGTTTCAGCGTAACTGACGGTAAGATTATTCACAAAATCTGTTTCTAAAGAAAAGTAGTTTTCTTCAAGCCACTCCAAATACTTTTTGTAGTGTCTTTATATATATATAAAGAATTAACTCTTATATTTTTGCAAACTTTTACATTTTAAGAAATTGAAAAACAAAACTTTCCCTTTAAAACTCTTAAAAATGTCTTATGAAAATTCCTTCGATGTAGTAACACACGTTTCAGATCCAATGATACTTACAGCTCTCAAAAATAAAAATACTTCTTACATTCTTTCTCACACTACAGCAACATTAACCCTTTAACTGCGAATTAAAAATCCACGATTCACTCTCTAGTGTCACCGTTTTTCACATAGGCGAGCGTATGCTGTGCTTTGGAGGGAAAAGAAAAGGTATAAAAAAGCAAATTTTTCTCTGAGAAAAACAAATTCTTCTTAATCGCTGTCAAGGTCATTTTATTGCATTTGAAAGCCATCGAAATAGTTGCACTGATAGAAGTGCAAAGAAAAGGATCGTATTCCGGAATGATGTATATATACGTCCGGATCGTTTAGAGCAGTAATTCCCAAAGTGGTCTATATAGACCCCAAGGAGTAAATGACGACCTGCAAGGGGTCCATGACAGCGAAAAAATAATTTGGGGATCCATGAGGTGTAAATAGGGGTCTACGATAGTGGTTCTCATTAAATCAGATTGTGACTTTAATTTTAAAAGTAAATTTAATCAAGTGGAAACCAGAATTACTTATTTAACAGATTTATTTACTAAATTGAATGAGGTTAACTTGCAGTTACAAGGTGACAGCATAACTTTTATTGAAACAAGGACACATTTCAGCCTTTCTTGTCAGAATTAAGCTTAAGAAGTATAATAATAGACGTTGCTAATTTTTACAATTTCTCAAATGTCACTGGCAATCTGCCAGGAAAAAGACGTTTTAACATACGTTCAACACTTAAATGCCCTTTTTTTAGATTTTGAAACTACGTTTGAGAATGTTTTGACTAATGTAATACCACAATAGGCAATGTATTCATATGGTCACTTTGAAAAAAATATGTCAGATTACTAGAATTGGTCACTAGGAACAGACACTAACGAAAATTTTAAATTAAAGTTTGGAAACGGATGTCGATAATTTTGGCTTTAAAAATATATACCTGTTATTTATTCCATGTTATGGAATATCTTGAGAAAGTTTTTAATTGTTTTTTTCCGATTGAGAAGGAGTTACAGTGTGCTTGCCAATCTCTAAAACAAAAAAAGAAAGAAGAAAAGGCTGGACACTATTATCCGAGAAGATATTTAGGGTTAAACCTGACAAGATTAATCCCAAATGTTGAAGATTTGTTATTGCATCTCCAGATGCATCCCTCCCTCTAAAGGCATTTGTTTGTTGCTCCGTTATTTTATATATTGGTTAAATTTTAATTTCATTAATTAATATGTGTTTTCTTGACTTTTAAATACTATACTTCACTACAGTTAAAACTTTTAATCTTTTAAAGAAAGTAGCTCTATACCTGCTGTCGAAAACACATTTAAGTTGATGAATTTGCGAAAATTTAGTATTAGGTATAGGTAGGGGTTTACTCCAAACCAAAAAACCTGTCAAGGGGTCTATGTTGCAAAAATGTTTGGGGGCTTCTGGTTTAGAGCAAGACGTATATATACATAGGTGGCAGTTAAGGGTTTAATGAATCTATTTTCAAAGTTTCTATTTTCGGAATAATAAATAGTAGTACCTAATAGAAATTCTACAGTAGTAATAATACATTTTAATTAAAACGGAGGAATTATAGTAGTTTTTGCCGGTAGGTGTCTTGTAACAATGTTCTTTCGTCTTTACTTGGCGATAAATACCAAACTAATTCAGTTAAAAAGTACCACTTATCAAAGCAAACTATTTTCGCAAAAGAACAGGAAAGTGTAATTAAGTAATGGAAATTGTTTCCCCACCGGTCTTCCTGCTTTTGTCTTTGCGGAAATCATTTAAAATCTCATTACGTCTTCTTTTTAAAGATGTGATAGGAACAGGAAAGTATCTGTTTGGGCATTTCTTATCTGTTTACATTTTGCTAATTGAATACATTTTCATCAAAAGTAAACGGTGTGATTCCCTCAATTAGTGTTATTACTGCATTTTATCTCTGATCACAGGTTTATTGAGTATAAGAAAAGCTTTCCTATGATCTCCCAGAGAAACGTTTAGAAAATGATAATAAGATTTATTAATTAAAATTAATGGCATGTAATTAGTAGTAATGGTGTTTTCTTAAGAAAAGGAATAATGAAGAAACTATTTTGTAAATGTATGAATTCTAAACTAGTCTTAATGGAAGGCATCGAGCTATTATAATTACTTTCCCAAAAATTAAATTTCAAAGATTTCAAAATTTACAAAATTTCTTGAAAACTCTAAATTTCTAAAATTTTTAAATGACATTTTTATTATAATTAAAATAATTTAATGGATAATTATTTTTCACTATGTTGAATACTAAGGTAGAAAGCGTTTATATTATTAAGAAATTGAAACGGGAAATTGTTCTACGATATGGTGATATAAGAAGAAAAAAATAGTTAAAAATAATAATTTCAAAATTCGTAATATTGCCATAAAGGGGATGAATTTTCGAAAAAATGACAAAACACTTAATTTTAGTTGGACGGTTTTGGACTCGAAATAAAACTAATTTTCTTCAATAGAAGTAACCAAAAACACTACGATTATTGAAAAATAAGTACCGCGCGAGTAATGAATAAAACCATGTACAATTTAAGCATTACTTTACCCCAGCTCTCTCTCTTCCTACACTGTTGAATCATTCAGTCCAACTCAAGCTTTTTCCGACTTCCGTTTCATCGTGCACTGTCCTTTCGGTAGTATGTTTGTTTAATTATTACAAAATATACTTTGTGTGGCCTAAAAACTATTCAGTAAGTGTTCTCTCATCGCAATAAATATTAAAATGCGCTAAAATCATTGTTTCGCTTTTACAAAAAAGGCTTTAACTTCTTTTAACTATGAAAAACAACGAGTATTGTGTCCAGCTATTAAATAGGTAGAGTCCCAATGTTAAGATCTTTTTTCAGTAGGTACCATCGCATATGCATGTCTGCGAGAATGAGATTGTTGAAGGCAGCCGTAAAGATTCTACACTTGGTGGCTGCCTTATTTTTTTCAGAAGTTGCTACCCGGATCAAACAAGGTATCAGTTCTTTTTAAAAGCAGGCCCCGGTACATTAGTGGTATGAAAAAAAAACGTCCTGGTGCTGCTTTGCTTGGGACAGGCAGTAAGCGAGATAAAACTACTCTTGTTAGGCTTCGCAGCGGACATACTCGAGCTCAACGGCATCTGACTGGTCTTAAAATTTACTCTCCTTCTCCAAACTGCCATGAAACTCAAGCCGTTCCTGCCCACTTCATGGCTTGTATTTGTTGCCATAAGAGTCAGCTACTCTTTTGTCCTGCTACAGGGCCGCGGTAGACGAGTGGCATAGGTATCGGACCGTGGCTTGCTTTGTCACGGGTTCGAACCCAGTACCACTAAACACCCACCATGTAGGGCAGCGATGCACGTTAAATCTGTCGAAAGCTGAAACGTCCTCCTGGTGTGGTGTGGTAGTTAGGAGAGGGGGTTGTCAGCTCAGGTGTCGTCCACGTCACTTGACCATGGTTCAAAATTAAGTGGTCCGTCGCCAAAAGCCCTCGTGTAGCTGAACTGTGCGACGTTAATATTCAATCAATGTCCTGCTACAGTTCTACATTGTTTAAAAACGCACCGGTTCATGGACTTGGTCTAGATCAGAGGTTCCAAAACTTTTTTGTCTCATAGACCCCATGCCATGTTTTTTGGTTTGTAGTAGACCCCTGCTTACCTAATATTGAATTTTTGAAAATTTACTAATTTAAATGTCTTTTTGACAGCTGGTATAGATTTTAAGTTAAACGATTTAAATTTGTAACTGAAGTGAAGTTGAGATATCCCCCCTTGGGTGAATATCTCTTTGATTATCAGCGTGAGCTCGAGGTGTAGGATTAACGGAAGAACTGGATGCATACATAATCTTAATATATCTTTATTAAGATTTTGAACTTAAGCTTTTAACAAATGAGATTATAATAATGTATGTGACAGAATCTACAGTGACAAAACACACAATTTATACAATAGCGAATTAACCTAACTCGGACCACTATCAATTACTATGACTCACCTAAACTCAAGTACAATACTATCACTGATCCTAATATTAGATAGCCAATCCTACCTTGCTGTAGTCTGAAGAAACGATCACTGCAATCTTAGCTGAAGGCGTGTAAATGCTCGAGTGCAATGGTATGCACCTTGACTCAATGTATCTCTATCACGTATAATTTCTGCTAGTCACCACGTAATGTTTTCCAAAACTTCTTAACGCTTGAACCCCAGATTATGTTTACGCTCCTCTAATTGCCATCCCGCTTACTCTAAGTTCCGATATTTAAAAGCTTCCTAATTTGCATCTTTCTTTCACGCTTCACTTCTTGGATTTGGTTCGAAAAGAGTTGTCATTAATTCTGGCCCCAAAGAGCCCAAAGGACATGTTAAAGAAAAGACGCGTGAGCCCGTCACAAATTATAATCTTTAAAACTTAAGAAAAACATGTTAATTAAATTAAAATTTAATTGATACATAAAATAACTGAGCAACAAACAAATGCTTTTAAAGGGAGGAATAAATATGGTGCTTCAACAACAATTTTTCAACATTTGGAATCAATCGTGTCAGGTTTAACCCTAAATCTCCTCAGTTAGTAGTGTCCAGACCTTATTTCCCACCCACTTTCTTTTTTTGTTTTGGAGATTGGCAACCACGCTGAAACTATTTCTCAATAGGAAAAGTAATTAAAAATTTTCTCACGAGATTCTATAATTCGTGATAAATAACTGGTATGTCTTTTTTAAAAGTCGAAATTGCTGACATGGTCCTATAAACTGCAATGTCCAATAATATTTATGCTGTCACCTAGTAACCGCAAATTAACCTTATTAAAATTAGTAAATAAATCTATTAAATAAATAAAATCTGGTCTACATTGGATCATAAATTTTCTTTTAAATTTAAAATCATGATTTGATTTAATGAGAGCCAGCATCATAGATCCCCCCCCAATTTTTTTTTCCGCTGTCGTGGACTCCTTGCACAAGTCGTCATAGACCCCTAGGGGTCTATGTAGACCACTTTGGGAATCACTGATCTAGATGTTTCTGTCGTGCAAGAGGAATAAGAAACAACAACACTGAGAAAAAACTCAAATATAGGGTGCCCAAAAAGTATGAAAATATGTTCAAATATTAATTACAAAAAAATAATAAGAAGAATGTTATTGATTTACAGTTTTTTTTTGTTCCATAAAGCAAATATCAAAGTTTTGTTTTTTGCAATGCTTTATTGCATAATTTCTATGTCCGCACCATTAGTTTCCCGCAACACATCCAGTCTATGCCAAATTTCTAACCATGTTCTATGAAGTAGTGCAAGATCAACAATCTGAATGGTCCCCATTATTCGACTTTTAAGTTAATTAGTCACTAATTGAAGATAGGTGAACAATGTTTTTTCACGCATTTTTACTAGAAGAAAGTTCAAATACCGTTGAACCTGTTTTTGTGTGGTAGATAGGGACCGCATAAAAATAAACGCACAAAAAAATATTCAAAAATTTTCATAAATTCTTACATATAATAGACTAATTCGTGGAAATACTACAGAAAAAAATTTTTATGCGATGAATAGGGACCGCATAAAAAAAAGTCGCATTTATAAAATATGCCAAATATTTACGAAACTTATGTAAGAGTACTTCCGTAACAAAATAAATAATTAAATATTACACACATGGAAACATTTTTAAAACATATAGATTCTCTTTACATATACGGATAAGTTTTCAACATTGCACATACATAATTCATTGCTACTCATCGTAATCCAAAGCCCTGTCATGAATAAGTTCAAAATCGCTTTGGTCACTTGAAGGTACAATTTCAATTGATTTAATTTTTGGCAACATAAAGTAAAACATAAGTTTTTGTGACGAAGGTCGGGTGGTCAGTTGCTTGTAAATGTCACGATAACCAGATATACATGATTGAAGCCCTTTTTGGAATTTTATACACCTTTCTTAATTGGTATCTATTTTAAGAAAATGCTTTTCCAATTTGTTGGAAAGCTAGATCCCTGTATATTTTTATCCGCACTGAAAGAATCCACTTCTTGTCCGTCTTCATAATCTATCAAATTATATCTATCTGTTTATAACAAGTGAACAGAATGTCTTAACACTCTCCATTACGCGACTGGTAAATAGATAGAAAACATTACATTGGCCGCCAAAGCCATTGAAATTCATGCACCGTATAAAAAAAATATCACACAAAACAAATTGTACAAAAATAAAATTGAATAAAAAGAGACTGCACAAAAACTGGTTCTACTGTAAGTTATGTTTAGAGATATGAGTGGCCACGCTATTGGATCATTTATAAACAATAAGGTTAAAAAAAGACATTACACCAAGTAGCTCGCATTTCATTAAACAGAAGCTTATGACAATCCCCCATGTCGTGTATTCATTGTGTTGAAATGAAGAAGTCTTTTCATTACTGGAACAAATACTATTTAATGTTCTTACGTTCCACAACACAAGGGGTCACTTAAATAAAACAACAAAACAACACACATCCATTATCGTTACAGAAAATGGCTTAAGGACTAAAAGGAGGGAAACAGGCTTTCCCTGACTCCACGTGTACACATCTTTCCCCGGTAGCGATCCAGAGCCGAAGGGCGAGGGGAACGAGTTCCCGCTTCCCTAAAGAACAGGTGGTGCCCCCTGGCTGCCACTAATCATCAAGGGAAGGCAGGGTTTAAATGTAGTTGTTACATTCCCCCTCTACACCGCCGAAGACCGTCTCGGCGAGGGGGTGTACTAGCAGACATTATGGCATTCTCTCCGGCAGTCCCTCTAGGAACCAATGGCTGTTTGCGTGGCCTTCCTCTTTTCTTGAGAGGTACTACAGGAGACTGGGTATCTGTGCCATTCAGAAAGGGTGTTAAAGCTGATGTATGGTAGACACCTAAAGGTTCGTCGGGTTTGTCACAACTGGCTACTACAAAGGTAGTGGGAGATCTCTGGGATAGCACAATGTACGGCCCGTCTCTCCTAGGCATGAGTTTTGCACTCCTGTTCTGACTCGCTTTACTTAATGGGTGAAGTTTTACCCATACCAGATCATTAACTTTATAGTTAGGAATTGGTCTGCGTGATTTATCTGCATATGGTTTTTGACGATCTTGACTCATCTCAATGTTTTCTTTAATTTGTGACATGTATCCTTCAAAACATTTTAAATAGGGTGTAAATTCAGGCTCAAAATTATCGTTATGGATGACGGATTGAAATGAAGAAGTCTTTTCATTACTGGAACAAATACTATTTAATGTTCTTACGTTCCACAACACAAGGGGTCACTTAAATAAAACAACAAAACAACACACATCCATTATCGTTACAGAAAATGGCTTAAGGACTAAAAGGAGGGAAACAGGCTTTCCCTGACTCCACGTGTACACATCTTTCCCCGGTAGCGATCCAGAGCCGAAGGGCGAGGGGAACGAGTTCCCGCTTCCCTAAAGAACAGGTGGTGCCCCCTGGCTGCCACTAATCATCAAGGGAAGGCAGGGTTTAAATGTAGTTGTTACAATCTTTTAATTGTTCTTTATGTAACACAAAAAAGTCATAAGGAAAAATCTTGTTATTAAATTTTTAATTAACTTTTGAAATTGTAATTATTCTTTTTGAACACCCTATATTTTAACTTCAATTCTCTTGTGGCTTAACTTACTTAACACAAAAAATATATTTTTTATTTTAATTTTCCCTTAATCTATATATCAGAAAACATCTTTTCCGCATAGGTAAGTTATAAAATTCTGAAAATAAAATTTGATCCACCCTATTAAATACATTTAGAATAATCCTAAGCAATTAATTGTGTTGATGATTTGTTGTTAGCAATTGAAGGATATTTTAAAAAAAATATCTTTTTTCAACATTATTTTCTTGCAGAAATAGTGTTCCTATAAACATAACAAAATGCAATGTTTGAATGAGCACGATAGAGTTAATAGGAACCGAAAGCACATATTTTTTACTTAATAGAATTCGTTCCCCTTTTATAATTGAAAAAAAGACACAAATGTCTTTTATAAAATTTTATATCCTCAAATTGAGAAACGCCTTTTCTTAAAATTCGACGTTTCAGGGCAATTTTTAAAAGCTCTAAAAGATTGTTTATAGAAAGTGTATATCTGGGGCAAATATTGAAATCTCTTCAAAGGATTTGCAAAAGACAGTTTAAATTACACGAACGAGCCACATGAGACGATACAATTCGATATAATTTCCTTGAACTTTATTTCAAAGAAAATGATTCGATAGGATTTTTTAAGCATATCTATGATTAACAGATCTATGATTTTTGCCTTTGCTTGTTTTTCTTCATCTTTGATAAATTCCTATCCAACCCAGTTAATGTTGTTTATATTTTTTACTGCCGAACACAAGAGATTTCTTTTCTTTTTTTTTTTACTTTTATTAAGACTTTACGTGGAGCTTTAATTCGAAAAAAAAATCTTTAAAAAAACACCGTTCAGTTAAATAAGATGGGAATAATACTAGTTTTTTGTACTAGTATTAGAAATCTATTATTAAATTTCTTTCCCTCGAAAGTAATCAATATTAAAGGATTATAATCAGACTTATTCATTTTTTTCATCCAAAAAAATTCTAAAAAATGATGTTTGTAAAGATTGTTAGTCGGAGCAAAGCTTGTTTTAGATGAACATGCATTGATTTTCTCCGATTGATGCTTTATTATTCATTTATTTTTGACTTTTTAAAAAAAAAATATTTCATTTCATCCTGTTAAATATGTGATAAAAAATACATATTGTGTTTTTTATTTCTTCTTTCATCTTGATTTCAAAAGAAATTCTGATATCAAAAAATCATTTAATATTTAGCTAAAAAGCAGGATTTTACATTGAAACCAAATGCATTCTTCAGTTCGGTTCTATATCATGTAAAAGTATTCCCATCTTAAATTCTATCGCCATTAAGTGTTCTGACTTCCTTCAAGAGAAAAATCAAAGCAAGGGAAAGTAATGATCTCTCTCTCTCTCTCTCTCTCTATATATATATATATATATATATATATATATATATATATATATATATATATATATATATACTCATGTCCATAAATTAAGGATAATGAAGTTCAGGCAAAGAAAGAGACAGAAGCAAAACAAATTTGACTTATTTGTTCAGTCTATTTATTAAACAAAAGGTAAAGAGCAAAAAAGATGCTATATGTTAGACATAATTGATAAAAATTGTGATTTTTACTCCCTGGAGCAAATTTCAAAAAAGGACCTATTTACAAAAAACAGTATAACATGGTTAGTATGATGGTTAATACGAAGTATGTCTCCCGGACGATGCAATACAGGCCTTACAACGCCTAGGCATGCTGAGTATCAAACTATCAATCTGATCTTGGGGAATATTACACCACTCATCAAGCAATGCCCTCCGAAGTTCCGGTAGACAGGTGGGAGGGGGTTGACGGGCTGCAATTCGTCGGAAAAGCGTATCCCACACTTGCTCTATTGGATTCAAGTCCGGTGAGTATACTGGCCAATCCATACGGGTGATATCCTCCGATTGAAGGCATTCGTCTACAATGTTTGCACTGTGAGGACGGGCGTTGTCATCGATAAACAGAAATTCAGCACCCATGGCGCCCCGAAACAAACGTACATGTTGTTCCAGAATGACATCCCGATGGATGTGGCTTCTCATCATTACACTCTGAGCATGCAGGTCAGTTCTGGAACCAAGAGTAATTCCTCCCCAAACGAGCCATCCTGCACCACCGTAACGGTGCCGTTCATTGGTGTCCTCTTGGTGGTAACGGGTACCTGGCGCACTCCATATTTAAGTCCGGCGAGAATCAGAATGCAAACTAAACCTGGACTCGTCGGAAAACATCACACAAGACCACTGCTATGGTGTCCACAATGCATGCTCTTTCTACTCCAGGTTAATTGCAGGCGACAGTGAGTTGCGGTAAGTCGAACACATCTGACAGGCCTACGAGCATATAGACCAATGTGCCCTAAGCGTCTGTACACGGTCTGCCTTGAAACTGTCGTACCGGTAGCTGAAGAGAGCTGTCGAGACAGGTCTGATGCTATGCTCCGTCTGTTTCTTTTGGCAGTAACTGCCAAATATACTGATCCTCATTCGGCGTTGTAACTCGGGCGGCGACCTGTGCTGTAACATCTACTCACATTACCATCATCCTGGAATCGTTGCCAAAGCCTGGAGATGGCACTCAGGGCGATTCCAAGTTCTTCGGATACTTCCAGCTGGGTACGTCCACATTCCAGTCGTCCAATAATTACAACACGTAAAAAATCATCCAAATGCTTCCTTTGTGCCATAACTATGCGGTTATTGCACTGAAAGGCTTCTTTTAAAGCGCTTGTGAACAATTTTACTTCTTTGCAACCATTCCTTATATACCCGTCTCATACACTCTCGTCATTGTGACGTACTATCCGCGCCATCTCGTGGTTTCCTGTAATTTGCATATTTTTCTTCAAGATGTTTTTGATAATTCTACAGGTGAAGTTGTTATTTTAGAGTTCAATTTCTGTGTGATTCGGAATTATCCTTAATTTATGGACATGAGTGTATATATATAATCACATTCAATGTAATCAGTCATGTTTATTTTTCCAAACGAAGTTCTCTGTCTTCACAGACATGTACCGGTGGATGCAATTCGCGCGAGTACACATTCATATTATTTGGCATAAACAACCATTACAAGTGTTTGAGAAAACTAAGTTATCAGAAACAAATATCTGTTTTATTAGAGCACTGCCGGTCATTAGAACCCAATAGAAGTAAACACTCTGAATGTATCTCTCGTTTTATTTATTTATTTATTTTCGTTTAAGGAGGTCCGGCACTTCCATAGGAGCCCATGTTAAATTACGTAAGTTTATGTACCTTTTTCTCAGAAACTTCAAGCTACTAATAGATGATATTTTCACAGTAAGTTATATGTACTATCAATAAGACTTTAATTGAAGATTTTATCTTTTTGTTAAAAATTAAAATAATTATGAATTTTTTAAAAGATGCCAAATTTTTTTCCTTAAAATTTAGTTTAAAAATACGAATTTCTAAAACAGTTCGCTAGATATATCTTATTCCCTCCATTAAAATGTGTAAACATGTTGAAAGTATGCTCACTGAAATTTTGAGGATCCTACTATAATTTGTTTTTGAGAAAAAGGTTCATAAAGAGAAAAATATTGCATTTTGAGAAAACAGGCTTTAAAGCAAAAATTTGTAATTTGTCAATGAGAGTGGCTTACTTTTAAAAAATAAATAAAAATACTTCTAATTATTGCATTTCTATATATTATATATCATGTTAAACAGAAATATGTTTGAACTTTTAAAAAATGTAAAAAAAAAAGATGTCACAAAATCGATAATTTTTCAAAACTTCATGTGCCGGACTTCTTAATCACATTTTAAACATGAGGAAATACGTTTAAGACGATATATTGCTTAACACGAAATATTTTACAACGGTCCCAACAAATTACTATGTATTTTCATGCATTTTTTTTCTCTGAACATGAAGCGAAAATTGCTTAACGAGGAAAGGTTTCCCTTCTGGGAATGAACAAAATACGGAAAACACTAGCCATGCAGGCGAGATTTATGATGGGTATGAAATGCAGGAGAGGTTGTTCCACATGTTTGTGTGAAGGAGGATAACTTGACTTTGAAATACCCTCAGGATAGCGTGAGATTTCAGCCAATTTTGATTATCTAAGCTACTTTCACCCACCACTCCTGAAACCACAACACAAAAACATCTCATTTCTCATATCTTTGGAACTCAGTAGCTAGTACTTCGCTGTGTAAATAAAAATCAGTGAATTCGGACCCATGACAGTCAGAAAACCGCTTTAATCAAAGATTTACCACACGAGTGATAAAAGATTCCTTTTTTTTCACTATTAAGAAATCAAAGTGTCCGATATTTTTAAGTAAGAGATCGTCTGCAGAGTTTGGAGGAGGAGGTTACAAGGTTTCACAAAATTTAAGAAAATTGAGCCTATATATATATATATATATATATATATATATATATATATATATATATATATATATATATATATATATATATATATACATATATATATATATAGGCTCAATTTTATATCATATATATATATATACATATATATATATATATCAGTGCTTCTCAAACTTTCAATATTTGCAACCCAATATCCAATCATAATTTTCATCGCCCCCCCTCCAATACAATAGCAATGCATTAAATTCAATACTTTATTTTGACATGCCAGCGTATATAAATGTTTCGCTCAGCCAGTGCGTTCATTACCCCGGACGTATATATATATACGTCTTTCTGATGTATGATCTTTTCTGTGAACTGCTATCCGTAAAATAATTCCGAAGGCTTTGGAATGCAATAAAAGAACCTGGACAGTGTTTGCAAAGGATTTACTTATTTCAGAGGATTTGATTATTTATTCCCTTACCACCCCTCCTCCCAATACACCACATATGCTCGCCTACGTTTTAAACGGTGTTGTTGTGGAACGAATCACGTAATTTTTAATCGGCAGTGAAATAATTAATTATAAACCGGACAAATCATCAGAATTAGTGTTATATGCAAAAATAAATTTTATATATGAAGAGCCCATGGGTTACTGTTAATTATTAAACGTTCGTAACTCAGTATTGTTAAATTAACTATAAAATGCATTGAGCAGCACTGATATATGAATGTATTTTGTTTGTTTACTTTCAAAAAACTAATATTTTTTTTAAAAATAATCTTTTGCTTTCAATTTTTCAATATGCTCACACCCCTTGTAGGATTATGACGCCCCCGAGGGGCACTCCCCGCACTTTGAGAAACACTGATATATATATATATATATATATATATATATACATACATTTTTTTGCATTACTGTTGATATTGATACAGCACCTGAAGAGCTATAACTTAATTTTCTTAATTTGAAGTCAGTTCACACGGTGAGAAAAAAATGTCTATTGCTAAGGCATAGACTTATACAAATTTTTGTCAGCTGACAAATTTCTATGTATAAAGAAATTTGTGGATAAATTGTTCTTTATATTTTAATCGACTTACATTTTGAAGTAAAGCTTTACTTGCAGGAAGATCAACAAGAATAAATATAAATGTAAGTTGGCTGCCATAAACTTACAGATGGCGATGAAAATTTGAGCAAGCAGTTTCACTCCTGATTTTAAATAAGTAATCTATAAAAAAAAATTCCTACTTAGATCCCCAAAGAAAAATTTTAGTTTAGCTACTTTTTATTAAATATTTACAATTAATATAAATATGGTAATTAATTTTTATTAATTATCATTAAAGTATCGTATTGCCATCCAAAACAATCCTGTCTATAAAATTTCAGTTCAACTGAAAGTTTTAAAACGTGAGAAAAAAAACCTTTTCAAGTTTTGACACAAGTCGCCAAATTTGTTGCAAAAATGATGCCAACGGGGCTGTATTTGTAATTCTTTAAATAATTAGTTTTAATTAATTTTTATTAATTATAATTAATTAATTTATTAATTAATTACAATTAACAATTAATTTATTAATTACTGTATTATCATCTAAAATACTTATGTATATAAAATTTCAGCTCAATTGAGCGCTTTAAAATGTATTTTAGTAACGATTGAAAATCCCACCAAGATAAATTAATATATAGAGTACGAGCTATATATATAATAGTAGTAATTGAAAAAATTGTAGATATGTATGATAGGATTTACACATTTGATTTATTCATATGATCATTAGATTTATTTGTATACTTCCACATTGCATTATACATCCAATTACTAATAATTTATTGTTAGAATAGTTAAGCCTTATATTTATGGTTCGTAATAAATTATATAGAGAGCACATTGAATGTTTAAATATTATATTTGTTATAATTTTCCGAATGGATAACAATCATTAAAAAGAAAAATTTTAATCTGATTAAATTGAAACTCCTTCGATAGAAATAATGAACTTTAATTATTAATTAAAGAATTTTTGTGAGAAAAAGTTTTAAAAATTAATTGTATATTATTGTAACTATCCATAATCAAACAGTATTTTATAAATCTCAATATTGAAGCAATTTTTTTTAAAAAAAACAAATAAGGATTAACATACGGAAATTTTGGTTCTATTTTGTAAAAAAAATAATTTTCTCATTTAAAATATGAAAGAAGTACTTATAAATCTTGAAAATTATTCCACGTCAAATATTGCAAATACTAGTTATTCCATAAAATAGATAAAAATACAGACAATTGCTCTTACCCATAACATTAAAATAAATGTTGTATTCAAAGAAACCAGAATTAACAATTTTCGCATTGAGTAACCATCTTCAATATAAATATTACTAGATGAAGCAATGTGTGAAGTTTCTGCAGTTATTTGAAATAATTAAGGGGCTTAATATTATTTTATGTTATAATTTTCACTAAAACTATACCTATTATTTCTAAAGCGTTAACCGTTTCAAAAAAAAAAAAAAAAAAAAAAAAAAACTTAAACAAATCTTGTTTTTTTTTTATTTTGTTTTTAACACGCATTGCTAAATATCATTTAATGCCAGATTACAAAGTCAAGATGGAACAAAGACTTTACTACAGAGTGAGTTCTAATAAAATCTCATATTTAGAAATATTTAAATGAAGAATACCGTAATTTATTCAAAAAGAATTATTAATAAATTCTTGCCCATTGAAACCTTGTGTGTGAGTTTAAGAAATAAGAATATTCTTTATTATTCAGTTATGAGGGAATAGATCCACTCTCTTGCTCGCCTAGAGGTGTGGGAGGAAGGGAAAAAACACTATCCATATTCAAAAACAATCTATTTATTATCTCACAATAGCAATAGCAATAGTTCAAGTAATTTCAACGAGAAGACATGTGCTCAATATAAACATTATGTGGATTAACAGCGAGATGCATGAATTATCAGAAGACTATAATTATAGATCCTCTTATTCCAGGATCAAATCTATCATCTCAATTATCTGAACACTAATTAAACCCTAGTGATCAATCGTCACTTTGATTCTTCTACCTTTCTAATATTTGAAATAAGACTATAAACTTGAATAATACCTGATCAATAGCAATCTGTCCTATCTCCTCATTTTCGTTCTCTCCCTCTCTCTCTCTCTCTCTCTCTCTCTAGCTTGAAGGCTTAGACCATATATAGCAAACTTAATTTAAATATCAAGATTTCTTCTTCAAGGGGTTGGTTGGGAATAAACGCGAATTGATAACCCAAAGATTTCCCAAGAGGATTAAATGAAAGTACGTGGATAGATCCGTCACACAGTTATTGTCATCAATTTATACTGCATCAAAAACAATTTCTTTTTTAAAAAAATACCATTAAAAAAGATGAAAAGATGAAAAAAAAATTTTTATCTTTTAAAATTATAAGGTCGTTTATAAATGCATAAATTGGAATTAATAATGATGTATATTTGATGACATTGAAACTAAAAGTAGTGACAAAAATTACGATAATCTATACATATAAATAAAAATGAAGTGTCTGTTTGTAATTTGAAATTAACAGCTTTTCACTAAATGCATTTAAAAGTATATACGGTGCTTACATGAGAAAATTAATTTTTAAAATTTTTGTCTGTCTATCTGTTTTTCTGTCTGTCTGTTTGTTCCGGTAATCTCGGGAAAAGGCTGGACCAATTTTGACGAAACTTTCACTGGCAGATAGCTAATGTTATAAAGAATATCTTAGGCTACTTTTATTTTAGAAAAAAAAATTAGGATTCCGAGGAAATAAAATTAAAACCAATGAAATAGTGAGCAATATCCGATTCAAATAGGGATTATTTATTTCAATAGGGACTATTTTTATTCAATAGGGATTATTTTTATTCAATAGGGATTATTTTTATTTAATAGGAATTATTTTATTTCGCGAGCCTTCTGTCTCATCGATTGCTAGCAGTTATATCAAACTTTTTTCTTTGACTAGGTTGCTGCCATTCGCGATATTTCCCGTTCATGACTTGATCCTAATGATTTTACAGTCCTTAACTGCATTGTCAAAGGTCATGCGTCCCTTTCACCCCCTTCCTTGAGGCTTCGTTTGTGTTCGCGTTTCACCCTACTTGCTACTTAGACCTATTTTGATCCTAAAGATTTTAGTCCTCACCTCATCGACAGTGTCAAAGGTCATGTGTCCCTTTCACCCCTTGCTCAACAAAAAGCAAAGAAAAAAATAAACCAAAAAAGAAACATAGATTCACAAAGTAGAAGAAAAGTTTTCGTAAACTCTGTGAAGTGAATAAACACTTTTTTGTTAAATTCCACGTGGTCGAAGTCGCGGGTAACAGCTATTTAACATAAAATAAATGCATCAGAAAGTAATATTAACGTATTACACATCAAGATAAAAATAAAAAATATTTACACTATTTTTAGCGTTCATTACACAAAATTTGTAACAATGTGTTACTTTTGCTCAGCAGGTAGGTGTTTTCAAAAATTGACCCACAAGAAAGTTACGGGGCGTCATAAATAATAATAACAATAATAAAAAAAATCAGCAATTATATCTAAAGACTTAAAATTTAGCAAACATGGTTTTTACGTTCAGCTGAGTTATGTAAAAAGCTTTTTTTGTTTAATTTATATAATTCACGTAAAATTAACTCATTAAAAACTTCTTTATCCTTCAGTCTGTATTTTTTTAATTTTTAAATTCACCCATGCAAAGAAAGGGTATACCAGCTAATATTGATATAAAATTACTGTATTTAATGTCTTATTGATTCGTTTTAGGAACTAATTGATTATAATATTACGAAGGAAAGTCATTAAATAAGTCACAAAAGATAACAAAAAAACAATTTAACATGGTAATCCCTTGGAAACAATTTTTATATTTCCATATAATCTCCAGCAACGTTGATGCACTTATTCTATCTTTTTCTCGCAGCCCTAATTCCAGCTGCATAAAATTCTTTCGGTTGCTGTCTCATGCACAGTAGGACTTTATGTTGAACGTCAGATCCTTCCAGATGTTTCTGTGGACCAAACAGATGAAATCCAATGTCCATTCAATTCATTTTTGTGTTCCTCTGTCTGTTTCTGAGAAACCCAACGTGCGCATACTCAGTGGCGTAACGTACACCCCCGCGTCGCGCGGAGCCTAAAGCCTGACTTTGCAAGGGTTGCCAAATGTTCTCAGTTACGCCACTGCACACACTTATCGTAAATTCATGCATTATATTATATGGTAACCGTAACAACGTCTTATTGCTGTTGTCATGCGGTCAATTGTCACTCTTCTATGAGCCCGATTTAATTATTTTACCTGTTGCTCACACACAGTTGATTTTGTCACAATCAAAACTGGACAGTTGCTTCAATCTTCATCAACAATTTTTGACGTGAAACGTCTTTAAAATCGCGCCGAAACATACGGGAACCAGGTTCAAAAAGTGGACCGCAACGAAAAGGTCTATATCATCGTACCTTAATAATTACAAAACTATTAGTCCTGGAAACAAAAATGTGGTGTGAATATTTCACTTATATAGTCAGCTCGCTGTTATGACCTTGAGTCCGGGTCTGGGGCGGCGGGGGAGGGGTACTGCGTTAACTGTGCGAAACCGGCGCTCGTTTCTATTCAGTGTAACTCGTGACTCCGACTTGATAGCGCGGTGATTCTTTCGTGTGTTTATCAAAATTATTGAAACCGATCGATTCATACAAAAATAAGTGTAATTTGGACAGTATTTATATTAAAAATAACCAGAAAGTGATAAAAAAATATATATAAACATTTGCTATGTCGGCCTCAGCTCGTGCAAAAGCCAGCCAGAAATATAAATCACGGCTATCGTTGGAAAGAGAGGGCTAAGGGCCACACACAGGTACCCAAATGTCCGGCGCCGAGCGAGCGAGACGGTTTCGGGAACGTCGCAAAGCCGACGCCACGACTCAATCAAGACGTATCGACACTATGGCAAGAGAGGTGCTTCAAAATTACAGAAGTAGATTCATTGGTGTGAAATGCATCATAATCGACGGAGTGAGCATGATTGGATGTGATGTGCTACATAAAATAAACCTGCGCTTGCAAGAGATCACTGGTGTACACGACCAACCGTTTGGCAATCTTAACATCATCTTCTGCGGAGATCTTCATCAGTTACCGCCCGTAAAGGCTTCACCGGTCTACAAAGGGCCGCGAAACTCGATCTGTGGGCCAGTGCTGTGGCAATCGCTCGACTACTATCCACTCGAACAGGTAATGAGACAAAGTGATTCCACCTTCTCGTAAATACTCACGAAAATCGGTAACGGTGAGAGACACGGTACCGAGCAAATTGCTCTGATCGAATCACGCTTCAGAAGTAGAGCTTGGTGTAAGGTAAACGTACCCGCGACTGTTCGCCTCTTTCATCGCAACCACGACGTTGACGCATATAACAACAACGCTTTCATACCTGAGTTCGAAAATATTGCAGACGACAAGATGATTGGCTACAATACGCTAACGGAGGTCGCGACTGCTCGCCGTAACTTGCACAAAATGAGCGTCGTAGAGTCGGGCGGCTTGCCGTACAGTTTAAAACTAGCTGTCGGTTATCCATATATGATTACTATGAACTTAGATGTTGAAGATGGACTAGTGAATGGCGCAATCGGTACGCTTAAGTATATAGAATATCTCACTGAAGACGAACAGGTGACAATCTATGGAACGACAGAAGTAGATGTTGAACCTCAGCCGTCAACCTCAACAAGAATTCGGAAGAGAGTGCGCCTTTGGCTGGAGTTTCCAAATCCAAGCATGGGCCAACTATGTAGAGTAAAAGCGAAGCCCCACGTTATGTGCAAACGTGATGTGTTAGATTTAAAGTGGACACCTATTGTGACCAAAGCCGCCAACATTCCGCTCGGTGGGAATATCAAGTGTAGACGTAACCAATTTCCGGTTGTGTCCGCAAGCGTGATCACCATTCATAAGTCGCAAGGTGGCACATTCGACGAAGTCGTTTTCAACTACATAATTCACAACAGATACAGCTTGTGTACGTTACGCTGAGTAGAGTAACATCGATTGATGGTCTGTATCTCACCAATGATAAAGACGATTTTAAATTTTATCACGGGCGAGGCAGCACGGTGCCAACGGTGAAAGATATTCGCGACGAGTACTATCGGATGGCCAATCATCGCCTTCCCACGTTATCAATGCAAGCAAGAGCCTTCTGTAAGCGAGACGTCCTATCCTAACGCAATGAAGACCAGGGTGGCTACCTACATCAACGACAGCAATTAATTTTGATCGTATCTGCTTTCAATGCACAAAGTTTGGTTGCCCAGGCAGGAGATATTGAAAGCGATAATATATTGATGAACTCCGATTATATGGTAATTAGCGAGACTTGGATGAATTGCGCGAACACTGTGATGATCAATGGCTTCGAACTAAGAGCAAGTAATAACACCGCACTTGAACATCGTACACATTGTCCGTCTACCTCATCTGAATTGCCGGTGCGATTTTCTGCAGCCGGAGGTTCTGCAATCTACAGAAACCTACAAAGCTCCACGAACTGTAGCGAAATCATAGTAAATGTCAACAAGTCATGCGGAAATTCAGTCTTGAGAAAACATAATGTCGGCGACATAAGCTTGGTGGACGTTAAAGTCGAATATCTTACGCTGTTTATCCTCGGTGACGTATATATATATATCCTAAGGCGTCGGCTGAAGCTGTTAAGCTATGTCTTTATCAATCACTCCTGCCATATTCAGCAAACTTAACAAAATTAATACCGAACTCTCAGCCAGGCTTGGAGACTCCAATCGTTCTATGCGGCGATTTCAATTGCGATCCACAACAGAACAGCTATCTTGTTGAGTTCATGAGGAATGAATTCGGCCTTAACTACGTACAAACATCACCAACAACATTAGGCAATACCACTATAGACTGTACATTCACCAGAAATATTAATGTTGACATTATGCCGTATGTTTCTTATTTCACATCACAGACCTATGTTAAATAAAATCGTTGTCGAATATTAATTGTAATAATAATTTATGTTTCTATTATGTATCTGTTCTTTTTTATTAAAATACTTAAAACACCGTCAATCCTGTTTTTATTTATTTCAATCCTTTACTTTAAAAGCGATTCGCTAACATAGACGTTTCACGTGAAAACCAACGGCTGTGTGCCCCAGCACAGCCCCACCCGATTTTTTTTTCATCAAAATTTCTTCACCCAATTATACACTGCTTTATATATATAAGAGATAAACACTTCCCTCCATAAACAGATAACATTTCTTTATGAATATTTTTTAATCAAGTCCTTTCCCCCACAAAAATTGGACCACAGCACGCTGTTCTTCTATCGTACAATCATTCAGTACCATCGCCATTTTTTAAAATGCATTACGTTAGCGTGTGAATGCCACCTACTCCATCAGAATTGAATATCATAAAACTATATGTGGCTGCCGTTTATCCCTATTCTTTGGAGATATCTGTTAAATCCTGCCATAAAAGCATTTGTGACTTACTTTCGTACATTAATATGAAATATTTGAAATAAATAATGGAGCCATTTATTACTACTTTTCAAAATAGAATATTTAGCTCTTTTTTAGAAACATTGAGTATTCCAAAATATCACACGTATGTCTTTATTTTTTTTATTTATTAATGAAAGCGAAAGAGAAAATAAATAATTTACTAGTCCGTGGTCCTATACTTTTTTAAAAAAACCAAATTTGCTTAAGTATAATCGATATTTATTTTAAATAAGAATAAAATTCTTTGGTAGATTTCTTATATTATTCTTTGGTAATTAGCACTGTTTTAAAATACGTGGTTTGCAACTATGCTTTAAGGCTTGTCCACAACTTATTCATAACAGAAGAGACTCTTTCTACACGTGAATTAGAGGCAAATAGACCAAATACATTTAAATTATCCGAAAGTTAATAGAGAATTCAGATTTTTTAAGTAAAAGTATTTGAACAATTTCAAGTAATAAAAGAAGCTATAATTGTTCCAAATGTTACATTCTGCAATATTTTGGGATGTACTTTGGCAAAAAAAATTGAATACTCTTTCTTTGAAAACGGGACAGCTAATAACACGGGTAACAAACGAGTTTTCTTAAACATGATTCTTTTTTCAAAAACTTTACACTTAGTGTAACATAATTTTTTATACCTTAAATTTTAACATTGAATCAAGTTGAATTTCTTCAATAATTAGTTTTTTTAAAATTTAATCTTACTAAGGGAGAGTTAAGTTTGCTGGTTTCAATAATCAACTGGTTCATGCTGTACACAACTGGAATTATAAGTAAAATTTAATTCTTTAAATAATTAGTTTTCATCAATTAATTTTTAAATATGATTTCGTATTGTCATCTAAAACCCTCATGTGCAGAAAATTTCAGTTCAATTAAGCACTTTAAAATATGAAAAACAAACTTTTAAAGCTTTGACCCAAGAGTCGCCAACATAAAAGCCAAGTCACCAAATTTAGTCGCCTCTGTAATACTGTGAATAACTATATTTAACAATTAATTTTTATTAGTTATAATTAAATTATCAATTTATCATCCCAAGAAACTGTATATAGAAAATTTCAACTCAATTGAGGGCCTTAAAATGCGAAGAAAAGTTTTTAAAATTTTGACAAAATTTGGCAAATTTTATCGCCAAAAATTATGCCAACGTAGCTGTATCCACAATTCTTTAAATAATTAGTTTTAGTCAATTAATTTTTGTTAGTTATTGTTAATTACACAATCGTATTATCATTTAAGACAATCGTGTATAGGAAATTCCAGCTCCATTGAGTACTTTAAAATGTATGAAAAAAGCTTCAAAATTTTGACCCAGACATAGTTACAGTGTGAGTAGAAGAAACATCATTAAAAAAGGAATTGTCTCTTTCAAAAAGTTTCATATTGTTACGTTAAGAGCAGATTATTAATAGCTGTTGAAAGAATGATAATGCACAGTTTGATAAGAAATGTAATATAATTGATTAAATCTGCTATGAATAAAAATAAAATTATCATAATAATTGATGAAGAAAAATCAACAATTTAATAAGCACCAGGTATTTTGCTTACACTGATGAAATTTTGTTGCTTCCTAAGCTTTTGAAACCTTACTTAGCAAAAATTGCATATTTTTACTAAGTAAAAAATATTTTTAAATAAGTTAAATTTCAAATAATTGAATTGCAAAGACAGGAAGTTACAGCTTAAGGAATAAGAAATAGTTGTGTAACTTCAGAAACATTTAGTTTCAATTTCAGAAAATTTCTTGAAAAAATTCTATTCCTTTAAAAGGAACGAAAATTTCAAAAATAAAAGAAATATGCAGAATCTGATATTAGTGATTTTATAGAAATTGGGTATCAAACCAATGCAATACTGAAGACCTATTCCAGCATAAGAAATATTAATTTCAGGATTCTCGAAGAGAAAAGCATAAAAATTTCTAAACAAAAAGAGTTTCAGAAGAGCAATTCCAGATTTCGGAGAAACGTAAAATTCAATCACTCTCCACACAAAAGAAAACGAAAGTGAAAGGTAATTGAATAAGGCAAAAAAACAAGAAAAGGAAGTTTTTTTCAAGGGTATTTGTCATTTTCTCCCCTAAAATTTCTTTCCTGAAGTAAATGAATGTACTACAGAGAGAAAAAATCTTTTAGTAGATATTTTCATCTCTCTAAACCTAGAACCTATTTTAAAAGTCAATATAATACCAATTATATAATTGGACAAACAACATTAAAGTAATTGTTATAAATCCAAATAAACACTTCCACTGTCATGCGTGTGGTAAATTGAATGCTGGTATGTCTTCAAGTATGTCAAAGGAAAACCATAAATCTTCATTTTCATGTGAATATCGGCTGAGTAAGCTGGTAATATGGACACCAAAATACACTTAATTGAAAATATACACTAAAACACTTTCCATTTTCCCGAAATTAAGATACTTCAAACTATGGAGTACGATCTTTCAAATGATATATGTGCAAACATTTAACTATTATTGATATTTGTATAAAAAAGATTCAAAACAAATTTCGCAACTGCTCATATATGAGTAAAACTTTAGGTAATAGGGGTATAATGGGCTCAATTGATGTGACGTCATAGTCACATGATAGTGAAAGCCACGTGATTCTAGCCAATCAATTCAAAAACTCATGCGACGTCATAGTCACACGATAAAAATTATCTAGTGTTTCCAGCTAATCAGTTCACGCGCTCCGGTGTTGCCAAGTTTTGCTCTTTGCAGAAACTTTCTCTTAAAAAGTGCATTTGTATACAAAATGCATTTTATTTAGAAGTATAAACATAAAATAAGACTTTTTTTAATTTAAAAAAAAATTTGAAGAAATTTTTTTTCTAAACATTTAAACATCTTTACCCAAATATGAACTTTGAAATTTTATCTGAGTTTTACAAAAACAGAGCAACAAGTACAATTAGTTTAATGTTTGTTTTGAATTCAATGGTAAACACGCGTTTATTTTTATCGTGTGACTTCATGAATTGAGCCCATTGTCGGAAATATAGACAGGTTGCATTATAAAAAAGATAAGAGAAACTGTCATCTCTTTAGTTACCTTTTCCAAACGCGGAAATGCATTTTTACACAAATTATATGTTTGACGAATGATAAAAAGTAAATTTAAACCTTTGTTATTAAGCAGATCGTATCACAAAAAAATAATCAAGTTTTTATCTATTAATTAATAATAGCTAAATGGTGAAAGTCAGATGAAAATTTAAATTAACATAAACTATTACTAACGTAAAGAAAAACAACATTTAATAACTTGTCCTTGAATCAAAATCTACATTCTTTACAATAGGAGTCAACCTCTAACTCGACACATTCTTCATGGAACCGGGATGAACATTAGCCACAACATTGCACCCGTTCATGTCCTTGATTTTCACCATAATGGTTAGTACGAACAGGGCAAATGAAGGAGGTGTTCTTTTTGCTTATCATTTGCTATTGCTCGGCATTTTACCTCTACACTTTCTCTATGACCATCATTGGAAACTCTCTTCTTCGTAGAAGAAATACCTGCGTTTGTCAGCTCAATTGGAAAATTCTTACGTCTTCTGCGATTTCCGTATGTTGTTTTCAGTGTTGGAATTGGACTCTCCTCCAAAAAAGTGATGCTGCTATCTGCGAGGATTCAATAATAACAATGGTTGAGCTATGTGCTAGTGTAATTTGACTTAATGCTGTCTTCGGTTAATATTAAGGAATGGAACCCGAATTTGGAACATTTTTTTCAGATAGAAAAGAAATGAAAATTAATATGATATTCTGGCTTCATTATCCTTTAGAGAGCAGCATTTTTTGTCATACTTAAACTGAATGAGATTCATTTTTTCTGGTATAAAATGCGTTTTGCGTTTTTCCCCTACACCATAATATTAAATGAGCTACGTCTTAATGTATTAAAACGAAAAAGAAAGTATTCATGGAATATTTTAAAATTTTGAAAACATTATATTGTTAACAGATGTATGAGTTATAATATTGCATAATTTCCATGGAAATTGAGACATTTTTCTGGCTGAAAATGTGCTTCGCGTTTAGTTCAAGCTCTCGTACTTTTACCGAAGACAGCAAGTTATTTAAAGAACGTGGTTTATGGAAGGAAGATAAATTCAAAGGATGTGCAGATAATGTATTTCAGTTTAGTTGTCTCATAAAAAGAAAAATATTACAACATTTCGGTACTGTCCATATTTCCCTCTTACCGCCCATATTTATTCTAGTGACGTAATTCAATAATTGGCATTACTGCTGTCGAAGGAAGAAGCTACAAAACCTCCAACTCTCACCAAAGGATACTATACTCCTATATGAGTACAGACATTTATAGGTTTTGTGAAAAATTGACTAATTTTGCGTAATAAATCTTAAGTAAGATAACTAATTTATAACAACAACCCCAATTTGAAGAATCATGTAGTTGTACTTACATTAGAAATCTTCTGTTTGTACATCTATTTGAATCACACAACACAAACAAATCACACAGTCGCCATGACGCTTGAGTATTGCCAACGCCACAGTAGCAATCTACCAATTCAAAACCATTACGAGTAATATGGGTAATTTCTTAATTGAATTCATATTTTTCAAAGTTGCTCTATATGTAAGTAAAAATGGGATAGTACTGGTTTTTCATTTATCATCCAAAATTCAACTGAAATGTTCCAAACCGTATAGAATTACCCAGAAGAGAAACTTCTTACTTTTTAAAACAACATACCACTTTGAAATCAGTTTTGATTGAAATTACAAGTATTTAACCATTGCAGATTTTATTCACATTTTTATAGCCTCATCTTCCTAAGCAAAGTACTTTTCTGACATTATTATTAATGTGAATAATTCACTTTCCAGATTAAATTTCAAATTTCTTAATGTTTCTTAACTTTTAAACTGAAGGAATAAGTTGATAAATTTATCCCCAGGAGACTTTTCTTAATTACTTCTCTTTCATTTTGAAATTTAAGAAAATCCAGCAACATTAACTTTAAAAAATCGTGCCCTTCAGCCTCAATGAACAAGAGAATTATTCAATTATCAAACTCTAGACAGATAAGAAATGTTTCAACAATGTTATTTCCCTGTCTTTCTAACGTAAACTTAACGACATGCGTAATAAGATTTTAAATGGTGTCTGCGGAAACAAAGACCTAAGGGGAGTCAATCCATTCTCCCTAATTACTTTCGTGGCCCCTGTTCCCGAAAATAATCTGCTTTAGTGAGCGGTACCTTTTAACTGGAGCCTTCCTTTTGTATTTATGGCGATGAAGCAGCGAAGGGTTCTTTGTTCCAATGCTCTAGCGGAAAAGAAATTATATTCCGCTCCCCTTTTAGAGGTTATTAATTAAAAGTCTTTTATTTAAGTAGATATTTGTGGGTCTCACCTACGTATTTTGGCAAGTAAAAATTTCAGTAAGTAGTTATTTAGGTAATAAGAACGTAAAAGTAATACAAAGGAATCCTAAATGTAAAATTCTCATCTAGTTTTGAACTATATCAGACATCAAGTTAATAGAAATGTATCGATAAGAAAACTATTCTTTCAATTTTATTGTTATTATTATCTTTATATATAAAAATCTTCTGTGCGTGTGTGTGTCACTAAACTCCTCCTAAATGGCTGGACCGATTTCGATGAAATTTTTTGTGTGGGTTCAAGTAAATTCGAGAACAGTTTAGATTCCCAATTCGGTCCGATATCGCAATTAGTTAAAAATATATTAATTAAAAACACTCAAAAAAATACAACTCAACATTCACCTTCATTGTTGTAACAACGCTATTGTTAAACAAATATATATAATATAAAAAAAAATTTAAAATCAATTCCTACTTAGATCAACCATAAAAAAATTTATTTTAGCTACTTTTTGTTAAATAGTTGCGATTAATATAAATATGTATATACATATGACAGAATCACAACATTAAGTGGTAATTAATTTTTATTAATTATCATTAAAGTATCGTATTGTCATCCAAAACAATCCTATATATAAAATTTCCTTTCAACTGAATGCTTTAACGCGTGAGAAAAAAACCTTTTCAAATTTTGACATAAGTCGCCAAAAGGGTTGCTAAGTCGCCAACGTGGCTGTATTTGTAATTTTTTTAAATAATTAGTTTTAATCAATTAATTTTTATTAATTATAATTAAATTATTGTATTGTCATCCAAAATAATCATGTACATTTCATTTCAGCTCAATTGAGCGCTTTAAAATGTTTTTGATTAACGATTGAAAATTCCACCAAGATAAATAAATAAATAAAAAACAAGTAAAATATGTATAGAGATCGTGAGCTAATAGTAGGAATTGAAAAAGACGTAAGTTGGCGTCGAAAATTGATTTTCAGCCAAACTGGACACACCCGGGCTTTTTTGTTACGAAAATGCAGACGATTCACGCTTTTTAGCGTTTTTAATAAATATCTTTTCAAATAATCTTTATATATGTAATTCTTCTGTGCCTGTGTATGTAACTGAACTCCTCCTAAACGGCTGGACGATTTTGATGAAAGTTTTTGTCTGTTCCAGTGGACTCAAGAATGGTTTAGACTTATAATTAGGTTTAGAAATGTTCATTTAATTAATTTTTTATTTATAAATTGTTGATCTTGGAATGTTTTACATTGGATTCGGCAGACTGCGCTACGATCGCAGTATCGAATATTCAAAATCTTGTATTATAATTCAAGTTGGTCCCGACAGTTGGGGCTGTGATCCTTTCAGGAAAATATTTTGTCACTTCGTGTTATTATTTTGTTGAAATAAATCGTGTGTTAATTAAATTATTACATTCAGATGTAATTAGCGTTTAAAATTTTACTCAATTTTACTCAAATTTTACTCAAAACGGTCCAGATTGTTAAAGCTTATTCATAAAAATTTGGAATGTTTGAATTTAAGATGTGTACAGGACAACGTCTGTCGGGTCCTCTAGTATATATTGCTACAAATTTTGTGTAAATAATGTAAATAATTTGTATTTGAGTGTTTAATGCATTTATATTACTCTATGTTATATTTATTTCATGTTAAAATTGTACTATTCACAAGCAGTGCCACTCTTTACGTTATAATGGCGATTCAATGAGAACTTGGCGAAATCTTGGCGGTAGAGCCAAGTTGGCATCATTTTTGGCAACTAAGTTGGCGGCCATTTTGGCGTCATTGGCGACCATGTTGGCGAGTTCGGAACCCTCTGAAATCTTCTAGAAAGTAGTAGATCTCTCCACTAGTGTCACGTTTAATGACACGAGCGGTTATATTTCTGGAAGTTTCTGTCACGCATATAAAAAGGATGCTCGCCGGTACGGCGATGAGTCTTGATTAAGCCAGCGAGTAGTGAAGATTGTTTTGACTAGCGATTAGCTTGGCTTTGCTTGTGAATAACCTTTACTTAAATGTATTTTTAAACACTGTTTATTGTGTTTGATTGCTGTTGAAGGTGTGAAGACCTTCGGATATTTACCCTGTGAATATTTCTGATTAATCCTGTATTGAAAGGATTGGATTTTCGATAATAAATTCGCATCGCTCTTAAAGAACTGATTATTTTTTCTTTGTGATTGTTTTTGCATAAAATCCTCGAACCCTCGGATCTACGTAACAATATATTACTAATGTATGATGACGCAGAATTTTAAAAGCGTTGTATTTCAAGCCTCAACAGAAAAAGGTAAATAAAATATTCTAATAATAAAACAAATACACAGGAAAAGAAGTGTAACTTGAAATATTTGAAGGAGCATTAGAAATAAATTCATCAACAAAATAGAACATTTGCACTAGAATCAACAAATTGTAAAATAGAATAATACTTATCTTCCTGGTTATTATGAATTTTCCTAAAAGCGTAATCTGGCATCATTTAAACATTCGCAGGGAATTAAAATTCTTCAGATCTTAAAACTCTTTAATGAGATACACCCAATTTTAAAGTCACAAGCGACTAGAAAGGAATGTACAACTCATAATTGTGAGGTCTGTGGGCAAACAGCCCACATAAAGCTTAAGTGTGATTTTAGTTTGTACACTAAATTAAACCTCTAATTTTTAGGAAAGGAATCTTACTTATTTGGTTTAACAACTCTCTCTCTCTCTCTATCTCTCTCTCTCTCTCTATGTATGTACATGCAGGTTCATTCACTACTAATGCAAGAAAGTTGCAGGAAATGTAGATAATTCTTCCGAATCGCATCACAATACAGAATCAAAAATACCTTGTTCATATTGCAGGTGCTTATAGGAGTCCGACTGTACATGATCCCATATATATATATATATATATATATATATATATATATATATATATATATATATATATATATATATATATATATATATATACTCTAAAGTGCCACTGAATTAGGGATACCTACTTAGTAACGAGTTGGGCCTCCTCTGGCTTGCCACACAACGAGGCATATATTCAATAGGTTTCTAGAAGCTTTCCACGGGAATGGCTTGCCAAATATTAGCTAATTTTGTCCATAATTCAGTAAGGCTCATTCGTGCTGTGTGATGGCCTTTCATGCCTTGTTCCAAAACAATTCAAAGATGCTCAAAATGATTTACATCTGGGTTCTAGGTGGCCAATGTCTGGCATAAAAGTCAGAGGAACACTCATCCAACGAGCCAGTAGCCAACCGGGACTTGTGAGAGATACAATTGTCTTGCTGGAATACTCCATTACTGTGGAGATACCAGAAGAGCATAAACGGATGGAGGTGATCACCCAGAAGCTCTACGTACCGAATTACATTGAGGGAGGTTGGTACATGCACCAAAGAGTGCCACGAAAAAAACACCCCAGACCATGATTGAGCCACCATGCCCTTGTACGGCTAAACTCTCATACAGGATCCATGGCTTCTAGAGCCTGACGCAATGTTCTTAGCCTCTCGTCGGCGTGAAGTAGTCAGAATCGAGTCTTTTATCACTCCATGCTACTCGTTTCCATTCTCTACACTCCAGTTTCTGTGCTCTCTTGCCCAGGCAAGACGTGCAGCTCAGTGACGAACATTGAGCAATGGTACTCTCGTAGCCTGACGACTCCCAAAACCCATACGGTGATTTAAGAGTTGTACAGTTTGTTTACTCACCGGCATTCAACTGGGTGTTGTTGTCGTTGTTGTTGTTGTTGCACGCCCCAATTGGTCAGCAGTGCTAGACCAGGTCCATGACATCATACACTTTCAGAAAGTCCAACACCAGCAAGGGAACGTCTGCTAAGTCCTGCTTGGTGAGCCCAGGGCACTCGAGGATGTGAGCGGGCGTGTCCGGCTCAGAAGAACAGTTAGTGCATATTTCAAAGCTCTAACTGGGTGGCAATTTGGGTTAATGTTTGGCTTCGCTGGCTACGTACAATACGCCTGACTCGTCTCTCACCACGCACTGTCAAGGCTAATTGTCCTTTGCAGTTTGCCCAATCGTTAGTTTTTTGTCCATCTTCCACGTGTTCTTGGTGTACTGCTGACTCTATCGACCTTGCTGTCTGACGATTTCGGAAATTGAGTGACCCATGCATTGCGCACCTATGATTTGTTCACGATCGAAGACGTCTAAATCAGGCAGTTTACTCTTACAACTCCAACAACTACTTCAGAACAACCACAGTACTCCCTATATATGCAGTTACCACAGTGCCTTCACTTGCTCGTATATGATGCGCAGCGTTACACAATTTGTATAGCCCTTCCTATCCCTAATTCAGTGACATTTAAGTATATATATATAAAAGAAATATGTATTATTTATCAAAAATAAGAAATAATAGATAAAGAACATAACAAGAAATAGCATAATAAAAATATAAAAGCTGAACATGAAGAACAAAATTATAGAGAAATAAAAGAACTACAAAAAAGCAGAGCCTAGCGAGTCAGAAAGCAATTTCGGACTTAGGACCGAATAAGTGGTGTTAAACTAGTTTAAAGGCGCCAACCTTCCCCCTTTGCAACTCGGTAGGAAAACCAAATAAAATAAAATAAACAAAACTTCAGAGTATGGATAACTCAGAGAGCATGATAAAACCAATCACTACTATTATGTAACAAACTCTCCCAAAACTCTTAATGCAGAAAAATCACAAAATCACAAAATAATTATGTAAGAAAAGTAGAAAAATGCCAAAACAATTACATAAGAAAAGTATCATTCAAAAATTAATTTAACAAAATTTCTTTACTCACAAAGCTTTTACGAAGAGAAACAAGCTTCTTGCCATTAATGAAAATCGAATATCCACTAAGTTAAAAAATTCGAAAATACATAACCACATCTTTTGAGCTGACTTTTAAACCAGCCAGAAAAGACAAGTATAAAATGACGACAATCAAAAATGGTAAAATTTGAATTGGTTGATTGACAAAAATGTAAATTTGCTAGGCTCTAATTTGGCTGGTTGTCAGCAATGTGTAAGATGTTCAAGATGTGTGTGGAAAAAATGTAAACTGTGATATGAGTGTTATGATATAATCTTCACAGGAAGACCACTAACATGCTGACTTTGAAAACCTATTGTTGTGTGGTGGATTTGGAATTCGAAGTAGCAAGCCGGTTAATGTATTTGTGATGAATATAAGATCTCAAGAAATTAAAAGGGTATTCATGATCTAAGCAACATTGAAAAAAAAATTTTATATTATTGTATTTATCTATTTTGTGGGTACTTAAGTTATCATTTCTAAATAAAAAATTCAAAATGATATTTCTGTAAATTGATATATGTAAATTACTGTTCCATACGGGAATTTTAATTATATGGAACTTAAACGAATCTCTTTTGTCAAAAATGTTACTGACTACATTATTGTTAATAAGATGCAAGTCTAAATCCAAGAATTCCACCCTATTAGAGTTGAAGTTAGTTTTAAGGAGCTTGAGATAATCAGGGTAGAATGTAATATTTGGTTTGTATTCACTATTTTTACCAAATATATATATATATATATACAGTCAGGTCTCGTTTTATGCGGTAGATACGTTCTACCGAAAAACGCATATACAAAATTCGCATTAAAAAAGACATTACTTGAATGGAAAAAGTAGGGATACGTTCCTTAGTTTTCTAAAATCGCATAAAACCAAAACAACTAGTTAAAATTAACTTAAAACCGCATAAAAAAATTGCAGAAATGAAAAGAAATAGGATGCATGATAAATTAGTTCGAATGTCTGAAAGAAATTCATATAAAAGCTAAAAAAAAACTTGTATTCAAACCTTAATTCATTTTATTTTATGGAAAAGTAATACACATAGTTTTACATTTTTATTCCTTATCGCTATCTGATAATGGTTTGCACCGTTTGCGAAGTGGTTCCAAATCACCTTCATCATCAGAAGATACTGTCTCTGCAATAGATATTTGCGGTAAAGGCCACGGAACTTCACAAACCTCATTCTCGTTCTGTGTAGCTCTTCCTTTTCTGACAATGTAATCAGTAATTAAACTTTGCGACGAGGATTCTTTTATTTTTTTATATAGTTCACGATATCCAGACATGCAGTTCTGCAGCTCACGTTGTAATTTAGAGGCTCGTTCACAATTGGGGTCATTAATAAAAAAAATGATTTTCTAATTTACTGCAAAGTTGAAGACCTTCTTGAATTAATTTTCCAGTGAGGGGAGTTGATTTTTCTTCCTCATCATTATCATCTTCTAGACCTACGACGCCGTCTACAGTTAGATCTAAAGTTAAATCTATAATATCATTGTCACTTAATGCATCATCCACAAGCAATTCCTCTATGTCATCGTGGCTGAAGGTATTAAAACCATCTCCTCCAATTTCATGTGCCAAATTAATTATTTCATCTGATAGTGTCGATGTTTGAGTGGTTGTATTGTCAGTCCCACATGCTGGCCAAATCTTTTTCCAACAGGCATTTAAAGTTCTATGTCTTATTTGAGCGGAAGCAGATGCAACATGAATTAAACAATCAAAAATAGAAAATTGTTTCCACACATCTTTTACTGTTAAGGACTCATTTTCTAGTTTATTCAAGATGAATTTGTACGTTGTCTTAATATAATATTTTTTAAAAGTTGCAATTATGCCTTGATCTAATGGCTGAATAAGGCTTGTTGTATTGGGTGGAAGAAATACTAGTTGAACATTTGGATGTTCTAATTGTGGATGACTTGCTACATTGTCAACAATTAATAAAACTTTAAAATCGAGAGATTTTTCCTTCATATAGGCTTCCACTTCTGGTACGAA
This sequence comes from Trichonephila clavipes, assembly GCA_019973935.1. Classification (NCBI taxonomy): domain Eukaryota; kingdom Metazoa; phylum Arthropoda; class Arachnida; order Araneae; family Nephilidae; genus Trichonephila; species Trichonephila clavipes. Next base: position 116,600 of record BMAU01016230.1, read on the forward strand.
ACAATTATTGAACCATTCTGTAAAAATAGCTGTTGTCATCCAGGATTTTGGGTTAGCCATCCAATTCACGGGCAGTTGTTTTAAATCTTTACCTTTAAGGGCGCGTGGTCTAAGAGATTTATTTATTAAGAGAGGTTTCAACATCCGATCTCCTGATGCATTGCTACAAAGTAATAAGGTGACTCGATCTTTACTTGCTTTATGTCCACTTGCAGTTTTTTCCTCCTTTGCGATGTAAGTACGGTTAGGCATTTTTTTCCAATAAAGTCCTGTTTCATCAGCGTTAAATACTTGATCGGCAGAATAGTCCCCATCTTCAATTATTTTCGCTAGCTCCTCTGGAAATATTTTTGCTGCTCCTTCGTCTGCTGTCGTACTCTCCCCTGTTATCTTAATATTATGAAGTGCATTTCTTTTTAAGAACCTGGTTAGCCATCCTTTGCTAGCTGAAAATTCTTTTCCAGCTTGGGAAGTGGAAGTTGATGGTTCTGACTGTTTCATTGACTTATAAAACTGAAGAGCTTTTTCTTGGATTAAATAACCACTTACAGGAATCCTTCTTTGAACTTGTTCCTCAATCCAAATTACGATGGCTCTTTCTGTTCTTTCTAATAATACATCCCTTATGTACGATGCAAATTTGGTGCTTAATTTTGTACCAGAAATGACCGATTTTCTTATTGCAGCTTCATTCTTTTTAATTGCTCTGACAGTAGATTCGCCTAAATTAAAATGTTTTCCAATAGCCGTAGATCCTTCTCCTTTTCCTAAGCGATCTAAAATTGCAATTTTCGTTTCCAACGAAATTGACTGTCTTTGATGTTTTTTTTTCTCCATTGGGCCAAATAAAATCTTAGAAAAGAAATTTTAAAAAATTACACTTACGATTTTCTAATGAAAAATAAAACTTTACGACACTCACTTTAAATCCAGAAATCAAAATTTGTTGCTTATTATATTGCAACTTAAATTCGCCACTTATTAAAGTGAAACTTTTATAAAAATGAACCAGGCGCCGCCAAGAGAAAATATAATTTCGAAATAATGATATCGTATCGGTATACTACTGAAATACTACTGAAATAACGAGTGCGAATCTAAGACTGTCGCAGCCGAGCCGCAGACGTAAGCACCAAAAAGATACGGAAATTCTCGGAATACTACGATCTACACGTCTCAGTATAAAAAAATAATAATAACAAAAATCTAGAAATGTGTGGAAAACAAACTGTTGTGAATTATCGTCCCCTGCGTGGGCGGAGCGTATCGGTCACTGCGCTCAGACCCACGTGGGGTGCTTCCCGACGAAAATGAAATGTAGCAGATGAAAAAGAATCGAAAACTTGGCTTCAGCGCGTTTGGTCGCTGTTGTATATCACGGTTATTTTTATTTAAAATCTTGATCTTGGCTTCGGCTTCTAGAAGTGCCGTTGTTTTCTAGAATAATTTCAGTCTAATAGTTAAATTGAGGATTTAATATTAGTAAAATTATTAAGTTTTTGTTTTATTGAAGTTTACCGAAATGTTATGAATAAATCAAGAGAAAGACAAACTTGAACTCCAGTATCTATGTACCACAACACACACTTAGCTCATATTTAATACAAACCGCTAATGTTTGAAATACAAACCGCACAACTTCAAAATCGCATAAAAAAATCCGCATAAAACGAGACATGACTATATATATATATATATATAAGCAATCTGTCGCTACCCAAAGGTAGTGGTTGTATGAGGGTTCGGGAAAGCAGCAGACATTATCTTAAAAACAGCTTCTTTTATTCTGTCTGTAACACATTTTATGAATTATATATATATATATATCTTTATAGCTTAACTCTGGGACCAATCTGATGTCCTAACACTTAATCTGCTCTTTTCAAACACTGAAAATCACTTAACTTCCATCGGAACTCATTAGGATGATCCTTAGGACGAACTCTGATAGCTTGGTCAGCTCCAATATTATTTACTTCCACAATTCCTGGTGGATTCCACGACGAATATTAATTTCAAGACACGCGACCTCTCAGTCGCAGTTCACTTTCTCTTATTCATAGATTTTACGATTAACGATCAGGGATTAACCATTAACCTCACATACACAACGTCAGAGTTTAAATAGTAGTTAGATTTGCATATAAAATTAATTCATCTCTACGGAAAACGGTGTTTTTAAATTAAAATCACAGTTAAAGAATAGTTAACTCAAGAAGATTAGTATAACCCAAATAGTACCTGTTACACAAATCCTAAGGGATGTGTGAAATCGTATAGAAGTGAGATGGCATACTTGACGAATTGAGTCAACATGGTCTCCAATCTCCACTTTTATTTTTGACTAAGTGCAAAGAGCTTGTTCAACAATTTTGGATGGTAAATAAATTAATGGATGCATCATATATTTGAATTCTGTCTCAGTAACAATGTACTTCTCTGTTGATTATCCTCGTACTTTTGCTGCAACTGGTGAACATTTAGTAACAATTTGATGCCTTATATTGTTTCGGATGGAAAGTTCTTTTGCATTTTCTATAATAATGGAATTGAATCTCTCTAGTTGGATTATATTATATGGATCTAAGTTTTTGATGTCAATTGTTAAGGATAATAAAAAAATGTTTTTTGATTAATCTAACGTTAATTCTGAAGGAAATTTGAGAAATAATAAGTTTTTGTTTGATATCGACCATTAACATATATCCATTTAGAAAGTAAGCAGCTATAATTGGACATGAGACATCAGAGATGACGAAAGAGACAAAGAAATTCTTCAGCTAATATGTATATCTACTGTTAAAATTTTAGATCTAAATGTATTTTTAATCCAGGAATTCATAGTAAATAATTTCTATTCAGTAATTTCTTAACTTTGACATTTTTGTGTGATGTAACAATAGATATCGCCACTCGAGGATAGATAAGAAAATATCTTTGGCTTAAAATATTGAACAAAAAGAAAACATAATGTTGTTTACCGTGGGGTCTACCTCTTCAAGCAATCAGATACTTAGTTTCCTCCCGTTTCGAATTTTCGAAACAGTCAATATGGTGTGCACTTATTGTGCCATGTGCAAAAGTACTATCTTATATATTGTTTTAACCGTGAACTTCTTTCTACTTTTCTCGATATCAAAAAACTGAGGTGTTCCGTTGCCAAGCGACGTTTGAAAGGCATGCTTTCATTGCCAGAGTTTTCAGTCTAAATTCGTCTCAGAATTATAGTTGATTAATGTAGAAAATATTTCCGGGTTCGCGAATGCATAGAAATAATATTACAGACCATTTTAGAAATAATGGTTAAGGTACCTTGAATAATTTCCTGGAGGGCTTGGGCATGATGAAGCGTACATTAAAGCCAAAGAGTAACACCTTCAAAGAAGGTGCTTCTATCAAATCATTGGTAATAACTGTAACGTCGTGGCACATAATGCGCTAGGAGGCTTGACACATAGCTTACGATAGACTAGAAAGAGGGCGCTGTTGTGAACTGTTTTGGCATTGAGCGGGAAGGAGAGAAGAAGATGGTCTCGAACGTAAAAATGGAGGAAGCTGACTGTAGTTACCGATGAGATTTATAATTATAAATAGAGTGGTGCAAATTTAATGATGTGTTTTGATGAAAATAATAAAAATGGCAAATCCGGTTAATTTGAGTGATGATTAAAATTCAACGACTAGATGATCTTATATAAAGAAAGAGTTCCGAGGGTATTCTATCATTTATTTGAGCCTACGATAAGGGTTTATAAGAAAGGATTTCATTCGAATCTGTCAGGCGGTATAGTAAAGACTTTTTGATATAATATTGTCGAGAGTCAGAATAACTGATTAAAGCATCTTCGAAACATTCCAATACATTTTCATTCATTGTTGAAATCCATGTGGGATACATTGTAGAATCTCAAGGAATTCAGCTTTTAACGAAATGCTTTTCTAGTTGAATAAACTATGATTTCGGTTTATTTTTCCAAAACGGTGGATATTTCTAAACTCTGCTTATTTCAGCTTCCGAGAGGTCCAAAGTATTTTCTTTAAAATTATTATGCATATTTTTGATATTTTTTAAACATAAGGCTAATAATTAAAAGTAAAAATTAAAAAAGAATACTTTCAAAGTTCAGGAAATCACTAATGGTATAAATAAATAATTAAAGCAGAAAAGATAAAATAGAATATCAACTTAATGAATTTCAAACTGAATCTAACTCTTTTATTCTACTCGCGAGTTCAGTTATGTAACGCAAACTATGTGTATTGCAAAACGAATTGAATATTGAATTACTAACATGAGCAGACGACAAATAAAGCGAGGCTTGGTAAATAGCGCTTTATCGGCTTTCACTATATGTTTGATACATTTCTCCAACATTGCTTCAGGGAAAGTAATAACATAAATATCCTGTTCTATTGAATGTAATGGAACATCAACATATTTCTGAAAGTTTTGTTCAATCTTAGAGAAAGAAAATTCACTTTTTTGTTAAAAAAACAGAATATTCTACTCGTATATTGTGAGACAGAAATTCTACTTAGCTTTGAGGTACTCTTCAAATCTAAATAGATTATGCTTGAATAGTTTAAGTATACTTGTAAATATACTAAAAGGCCTAAAGGCAAATAATTGTAAGCATGTCTTTCCATAAAATTCAAGCCGGTGGCTTTTATTTTTTAATAAGAATTTTATGCGGTTTACAAAAGAAAAGAAAAAAAAGCAACTTCAATAAGGTTTCTCTTTAGCTAACAAACAATATGTATATTATCTAAGTCAATGAGATTCTTTTTCAAAGGCTTCAATATATCTTTTCTTCGCTGCTTAATTTTTATATTTATCTTTATAGATACTTTATAAATTCTGATATATTGAGTAACAGCTAAGAAACAACATTTACATTATTTGTTGATTATAATACCATTAGTTTTGCATTTAAAATCCTTCAAAATTATTTATTTATTTTCTAACTATAATTTGAGACAAGACATAATGTATGTGCCATTAGTTTATATTTTCAAACTTTTTATAGAAAATGTGCCTTTTTTTTAATTAGTTTTATCTATTTTTTTTTTTTTTTTTTTTGCTTAAAAACACACATTTTCATAACAAGTAATATAAAAAAAATTTAAGTCAATTCCTACTTATTTCAACAAAGAAAAATTTTATTTTAGTTACTTTTTTATTAAATAATTACAATTAATATAAATATGCATATGCATATGACAGAATCATAATAGTAAGTGGCAAAATTGAAAGCGATTTTCCTTGCAATTTTCCATTTTCCTTTCTATATATGGCATTCGACAACTATTTTGTTTATTACTATTAATTCATTAATTAAATTTAACTATTCCATCAAAGTAGTACAGTAAAAAGAATTTATATTCTCAAAAGCTAGTCCATTCCAGGTGGGATTCGAACGCACGACCGCTGGATTAAAAGTCCAACATGCTATACATCGCGCTACAGGGACACAACGAACGATCTTCCTTTTTATGTATGGTGTTGGTATATTATTTTGGTTTCTTACTATTTATTCATTAATTAAATAGAATTAATAAATCTCTAACACAGGATGCGCCAAAAATAGCACCCAAACTCTTCCCAGCCAGATTCCTCGATGAGTGTACATAAAAAATTGTGACGGGGCTTTACCATGTTTTTCCTACTTATCCTCTTGGGGAATCTTTGGGGCCAACATTGAGTTATTTCACAGCCAATCCTCTCAAGAAGAAACCGTGCTGTTCAGATTAGTTAGTAGATATATAATGGAGGTTTTGTAATCGCGAAGAAGAAGGAGAAAGAAAGCTGAGATGATGAAAGCCGTGAGCTGATGGTAAGGATTTAATCTTAGAAGCGTAATTATAGAATGGGCTTTAGCAAGTTAAAGAAATTAAGGAAGATAAAGATTCATAGGACAACTTTGGTTAAAGATAAGTGATTAGAATTACAGGCGCTTATTTACATAGAATTTAGGGATTCGTCATATTGCTCCTGATTGCCTTCCTATAGTAAGACATGTGTTGTTTAATACATTTAGACAATAATAAGTTGGATTTATTATGGATAATTTGGGTGATCAATCATTTCCTCCCACAAATCTAAGTCGCGTAGATGAAGAGATGGTACCCCCAGGTCGGGGCGGGGGGCATCACAAAGTTTTTTCGGCAGTGGAAGGAGTTTGGGGCAAAGTGTGTAAAGTCGCAAGGGGCCCCCATCGAATTTGATTTGGATCCCAATCCCACAAAATAAGCAAGATATTTTTCTGGTCAAAGGATACTTTTTGAATAAACCTTGTGTATAAGCTCAAAGCAGAAATACTACTAAGAATAACATTTCAAACTTTAAGGCTAGAAAACTTTAAGAAAGAAAAGAAAAATAAACTAATTTTAAGAAAAAAAGGTAAAAAAAAGGTATTCTGAAACCTCTCTTCTACAAGAAAACTCTTTAAAAAATCAACTTAGATTACTAAAAAAATTAAATACTTTGCTGATGAAATAAAATATATCTTTTGGTTTTAATTAATCTTATAAATAAAAAATACTATTTATTGTTAGAAGAAACTATTCCCTACTAACATCCTACATAAAAGAGACAGATTGTTTAGAAATTAACAGATTTTGTATTAATTAGCCTAATTTTTATAGATATAAAAACTTTAGATTGCCTTTACAGCAAATTCGGTAAATTCGATTATAAAGCATTTTCTTTTAATTATTGAAATTAATTATCATATATAGAGGTAAAAGTACTTATTTACAAACAAATGATTAAAGTTACATAATATTAAGTATCTTTTTTTATTATTTCTACTATTATCCATTTAAAAATATCAAAATTCATTTTGAAACATATTTATGGACCAGTGTAAATGTACAAGATAGCTTAGGGTAGGGGAAAGTATACAATCAATGGAAGTATATAATTTTTGAAGCATATTTGAACCTTTTTGAATTTGAGTTTTCTAGGCGTTTGAGAGAGGGGGGAAGCATAAATACCCGCTTAGAAGAATATTTTACTAAAGAAAATAAGGTTTTCGTTCGCATTACTTTATCTTGAACTTTCACTCTAGACTAGTTAGTTACTGAAAATATTTGTAGAAAATAAATCTGTTTCATTTATCCAAAATATGCATTTTTTCGAACATTTTAGGTTCATCTCATATAACTATGATATAGTTTTAGTAGTCCATCCTTTATTATTTATTAATTCGTTTTACAAAAATTCAAATACTTTTAATAAATACAAAATTAAAGAAATGTTATTTCTAAACATTAGTATAACTTTTCCTCTGTCAAATCAAACTTAAATACACAATTTCAAAACATAAACATGAAACATGCTAAGGGACGAGTGAGAGACAATATCAGTTTAAAATATTCTTCCAAGAAATTTGAATCAAAGTTATTAATCCTACCCAGCCTGACATATGATAAATGTCTTGTTGTAATTATCTTTATGAATGCTGGAATTCTACTTCACGATTAGCTAAAGACAACCTTTAAGACTTATAAATTCAAATTTGCATAATTTACGATCATGTTAGCAAAAATTAAAGCAAAACGTGTGTATTATCTCTAAAAAGCGTAATCACCACAAGAATGAACATTAAAAAGATAATTTATTGAATTGTGCTTAATAAGAAAAACAGTTATGTTTTGTTAAATCCTTGAGTGAGCTTTGTATATTTTTAAACAAGAAGAGTAATTGTTATTGCCATGCTACGCCTTCTTGTTTCCTGAAATTAATCGTCGCAATGAAAATTTAAATCCCTGTACTTATATTTTCTTTTTAAGGACTGGTGGAAAAGGTTTTAAAAGAACACTCACATCTTAACCAATCAAATCTTTTTATAAATAATGCTTTGAAGTATAGCTTAGCAAATTTTTCCGCTTTGCAGCGTCGCAGTATAATTGACAATTTACAATAAAAAGGGTTCTTATACACTGGAATTTAATTAACATGATAAAGGACTAAATTCTAATTAATACTTCAAATTACTTTCTAGTACATTCCTTTGAATAATGACACCGCTATCGTACTTCATTACATTAAGAAGACATTTATGCATATTCTATTAAAACTATAGTAAACATTTTGTATAAGTATTTTTCTGTCTTCTCGAGCATTCTTATATCATCCAAAATTAAAAAATTTTCGAAGAAAAGAATTCTAAAGATTTAGTGAGCCATATTGCTTAAGAACTTTGAAATTCTTTACAAGTTATCCAATATAAGTTCATCATCTATTGAAAAATAAAGAAAATTTTACTGTTAATATCTAGGTATTATAAAAGTAGATGTATGAAAAGAATTGTTTATAATTATGAAACTATATACTATATCTATTTTTTAATTGTAATCCGAAGCTAATCTTACAATGTAATATAAACTCTACGATTTAATTTTTCTATTTCAACCGTTTTCATAAGCTGAAACAATTGTTTTATATAGCTTGTTGAATTATTATTGAACCTTCTTTCTGACGCATTATGGCTATTAGCGACGCATCTTATATTTCTGAACCACAGTCGAGAAACGGAAATAAGTAAGCTAGCATTACACTTAGCCAACTTCCACAATACGGCAGTGTGAGGATTTTATACACTATTGAAATCTAAAACTGATCTATTCATTGTTTTTATGATAATGTGCATATTTATTCTATCTGTTGTCTATAAATTCTGTTACATCGTCATTTAATGGTTTTCGCATTTTTTTTTAATTTGATTTGTCTTTCTTTAACAGCTTCAAAAAAACTTACCATATTATTATAATGTAAACTTAAACTAATCCAAAAATTCTTAATTAATTTAAAAAATTGAAATATTTATGTAACTCGAAACAAGAAATATATATTCTTTTCAAATGCAGTCGAACTCTTATTTAATTAATTTTTCGTTGACCACGATTAAAATGGAGACATAAAATTTTTGTTTTACGTATAATAAGCCCCGAAGTAACGAATCAATTTAATAGCCAAAAAAAGTAATTTTTATTAGGAAAAAAATAGAGGAAAGGAGATTTTTTTTTCAAATAAATACTTTTTGTCCAGAACAGAAAAAAAAATATTTTAGCCGCAAATTTCGTCGCTAATGAGTGCAGACCATTATTAAACTTTGCAAGGGCAGATGATACTTGAATAACCTATCGCGTGAATTTTGAATAGGACACAAAAAAATTCCCTTCTTATCTCACCCTACTCCACAAAGAGTTTTTTCCTTTTCTTCTTTTTTTTCAGTGAAATGAGGTTTATTATACATACACTTTTGTAGAAATTTTTTTTGTAACTGAAGTTGAGAAAATTATTGGTTTATTGGAGCCAATGATTAGGGATCCTGATGCATAAATTGATGATGAAATTCTTATCACAACTCTTACGTTTTCTAATAATTTACATTGTTTTGAAACTATAGGAAACATACCTCATGCACATCAAGATGTAAATGACACAGTATTTTCTCCTCTGCATTAAAGCATTCGACTACGTTCGGAATCGTGATTTTGCAAAAGCTCACATACGAATACTTTTTTCATATTTAGAGTCATTTAGATTAGAATACATGTATAAAATTGATTTAAGAGCATTATTACAATAAAAACGTATTTAAATGTATTATTTTGGCAAAAAAAATGAACATAGCATTTTCTATTTTCAAAACATTTTGCTTTTATGAAAAATGCTTCTAAAATAATATTTTGCCTATTTATAGCTCAGACCTCTGTACCGAGCCTGAATTAGGATTTTTGACATAGATAACTTAGAAGTGGTTTTATCTGTATTTTAATGCATCTCGGAATGGAAAATTTTTAAGAGGACTTGGTACCCTTTGAGCAAATTTCTTTATTTACGTATTTAAAAATTATATTTTGGCATTCTATACAATGTTTCTATTCAAGAAAATGATACCGAAGAAAATTTTCATATATTATTCACACAATTTTAAAAATTTAAATTTTTCGAAGAAAATTGGGAACATTTTAAAATTTTACTCCTTTTGTAAAAATTAATTTTTTGACCTGATTTTTTTTTATAATATTCTTATGTATGTTCTAAACAACTTTAGGGATCGATTTTAGAATAACTTTATTCGTTTTCGAGAAAAAAAATAAAATGTTGATATACAGGCTAAAAATCAACGAAAAAAGCCAACATGTCTTACATTTTATTTTTTTTTAAAAAAAGTATTCAATTTATAGCAAAACGGATCCTCAATTTTATTACATGCTTTATTTTTAACACGCAGGAAAAAAATGGAAGTGATTTTAAATAATTGTCGAAGGCGTAGCATTTTGAATGCACTAAGTTTTCGAAAAACACAAACTGAGAAAAACGAGTTTAAAGTTTATAATTCTGAAAAAATAATTATTATAAGCTTAATTAAACTTAAAATACCATTTTATGGTATTAGTTATACATTTTTCTTTAAAATAGTTGCATTTTCATATTTTTTCAACCCACACATTTTTATAAATGATCAACTTTTAGAGAGTACTAATTGCACAAGAAAATTGAAGAAAAACGTTAAAAAAAAAATTTCTGTTACGACAGAAATTTTAGCTGCTTTTCTTCTTATAATATTAAAGTATTACATTTGTATGAAAAATATATCAGGAATAAGAACTGAAATTATAAAATTATTAATATAAAATGCCTCAATTTAAAACTTTTACATGCACACATTTCACAAAGAAAAAAAATGATTGTATGGCCTCGGAAAAATTCTGCTTTATATATTGCACGTTCGTTTTTTAATGTTATTATTTCTCTTTATAAATTAGATTGTTTTATCAAAACGCTTTTTTTCTAAAAAGGGGGCGTTGCTGAATTGCCTAATTTGTTTTCAAATGAAGTCTTAGTCAACTTCTAACTTTCCGACATGCACAAGTGATATATGAATCGAAAGATAATAATGCAAGGAATAAGATTAAATGAAAATAAAAAACGATAGGTCTGTGATTTTGGGGGTACCAAGTCCTCTTAACAAAAAAAACACTGATAATTATTTCAATTGGTATTTACACTGAAAATAATGTGAATTTTTCAAATATCCTAGTTCAAGCTCTCTGAAGAAGTCTTAGCAAAATATTATTATTATTATAGAAGAATTTTTTATGAAAGGAGAATATTTTGAGAAAACGATATTTCTAAGTTTATTTTTTGCTTAAAATATTGTATTTAAAAAAAATTTTATTGTAACAATATTTTAACACACTTTTATGAATGTATTCTAATCTAAAAGTGATACTAAATGCTAAAAAAAAATATTCGTTTTTACGCTTTTACAAAATTTCTATTCCGAACAAAGTCAGATACAAGTCGAAAAAGAACTCTTTTGAGTCAGGAATCAAAAAGATTGCCGAACATCTGTTAATCAGTACTTTAAAAAATTTCAAGTTAATTCGTGTGTAATAATTTGCTAATAGTATTTTTGGCTTTTAAATAAAAAGTGTTCAATTTCTAACTATCAATATTTTTTATGAAATTGTTGATAGAATTTCCAGAAAATAAGTACAAAGAATTTATATTTTTTTTTAACTCCGTACTTTTTGTTTTAACATTTTAACTCTTGTAAGTTTTTTAATGAATAACCCCGAATTAGCGAATAAATTGTTTAGTCCCGATGAATTCATTAAATTGGGCTTCCAATGTAATTAATTTATGAGCTCTTAATTTGAAAAGTTTACAAAGTAACACTCGAGGTAATAAAAATAAAATCCACTTAACAGAAGGGAGAAATAAATGTAATTAATAAATGTCAGGAATTTCTAAACTTCGAAACAGTAATTTCTAGGTAAATATCTTACAGAATAATTACAGCCTGTGTGTTAGAAATCCAGCAACTTGGGTTTCATTGACCTATGTACAAAGGAGCTCGTTTACGATAGAATTTGAAACATCAGCATTGGAAAGACAATCAATGAAACGATGCGATGATCTCGGATGAATCGCAATCAGTTTATAGAGCGATTCTCGTCGCAGTGTAATTTGGATAGAATGTGAAGCGGTTACCACCTTCATAACATCAGGGAATGAGATCAGAATCGAAGTGATGAAGTTTAAGTGTTTGACGGACTCATAGGCCAAGCTTTCAGAAGAGGTTCATTATGTAACAGAACACAGAGATGAGGTTCATATTTTCTGAGGTTGTACTGGTTTACAGATTTTCATAGACTACAATGCGATGCCACTCTATTCAAAAACCATTCAAAACCACCATTAAGTTATACGACTACTTGCATTTTTTTTAAATTGGAGATATGAGTGGGGTTTTTTGGGGGGGGGATTTTAGATTTATTTAGAAAAAAAGACTAAAATTAAGAAGAGGAAAATAAATTATTACTATTGAAATGGTAAAAAATGGGTTAAAGTTGACAGAAAATTACATAAACGGGACCCGCTCTGTACAAATAGTAAATGAAAAAAATCTCAATTTTTCAATTACTCTGGTATTTCTTTTTGAAATGACCTTCAGCATAAGAGATATTGTAATTTTTACAAAAACTAGAGCACTTTATCTTAGTTATTATATGAAATGACTTAAAAAAACAATGATTATATTCACATAAGTAACTGTAAGTTTTGTAAAATAAAGCAGTGATTGATAAATGTGTACGTTAAAACGCTTCTACAGTTATACAAAACATGTACAAAAAATTTCAGCAAATTATTTTTAAAAGCTTTTGAGCAATCGCTGTCCCCGTTTGAGCTTTTCGACAAAAACACATTTCGAGTAAAACGTTAAAAAATTTAACGTTGGACATCTTATGAAAAGTAATGACATCTGATTTCACTAAAATACTTGCAGCTTTTGTTCTAGTGAATGAAAAATAAAAGACTTGGTATTTTTTAAAAATTAATAAGATGGTCTATAAAATAAAATCATTAAAAAAATTTGGCAAAATTCTCAATTTTAGGGTAGTCGGATACCTTAGCATTCTCTTTGAAATTTAGAAATAAATTAGATATATTTTTTGTAATATCCCTGAAACATTATTATTTTTCATTAAAAGAACCTTAATTTTTCTTCTGTTATCCTTCAACACAACAGAATACTGTTTCATGCTTCATAAAATCTGAATGACTCAAGAATTATGTTTGCTGTTCGAGGTAGATGTTTCTTGAATATTCTACTTGTATATAAAAGCTGAGTCCCCCCACCCCACCCAGGACTGCGGGATCAGTTCTCTGTCCTGTTCTCTAGCGAGTTGCTTTGTTCTGATACAGGAGGGGCCCATTTTCGGGGGAAATATTTAAAATAAATTATGCTTGTCACTTCCAACTTTTCTAACAAACAAAAGAATGTGGAACGGGAAAAGAATGCTACTTGTTGGCTTATTATGGGACTTTTACGCAAAGAGCATTTTTTATGGAAGTCTAAATAGAGGAAATTTAAAAATAATGTAATAAATAAGACAAAATACAAACTTATGTTTTTTTGTTAATAAACCTTTTACAGGTTCAGTCAAGTATTATCAAAGTTGAGTATATATATATATATATATATAAAATAAAATGAGTTCCTTGAAACATTTAATTCTAAATAATTATTAAACAACCAGTCCTTTCTTAGTGTGGTTTTTGAATTTGTAGTTTTTTAACAAGTATTTTGTATTAGGATTAGTTCTCGAAGATGCTAACAAAATTAGCCTTTTTTTTGAGTTTATCAATAAATTTTGAGCGATATTTGGATTTTATTATGTTCATGGTAGAAAACATTTGTTCACCAACATATTGATCCAAACCTGCAGCAATATCTTTCAGCTCGATCGTGTAAATTTAGAAAATATCTTGATGGGGGGTACAACTTTTTAAAATTCATTATAATTCGGATCCCTACCAGTTGAAATAAACACTTTATATTTACTTTGCTGTAGGTCAATAATTCCGATTTGGATTTCAAATGATTAACAATTAACATAACGAGAAATTATGAAATAGAATTTATAAAGATATTAGCATTCCTTATCATCTTGAAAATCATACAATCTAACACTGAATCAACCTGCAAAAGGGATATTAAATTTTTTAATCTATCATAGCTCGGAGCATTATTAACTTTGGTAGATGTGAAATGTGTTCATCTTTTTCCTCCCAAATCGAGACAAAAATACATGATCAATAGGACGATACATGATCAATTAGGGTACGAGAAATACAATCTTTCCTTATAATCTTAAATTTAAATTATTTAAATGTCCCATTCACTGGACAGTTCATTCTATTCTTCCCGAAATTTTAAGACACGCTTCCTCAAATTCCAAAGTTTTATGAGTGCGCTTCGTTCGGAATGCCAGTGCATACAATGATGAAGAAGTACATTCTTCATTATAATTTTCTTTTATAATTCAATCAAATGTATTTAAAATAAATGTTGAAGGTGGCTAATCGTATTCAATAAAACTATAAAAAGTTGGTTTTTATTATTACCTTCTCAAATTTCTTAGCTTTTCAATAGTCTTCGCGTGCAACTATTACAACTCAGCCGTGCCACACCGTGGTTGGCCACCCCTGTTCAAATAAATCCACTTTTTAGTTCAATATAACCGTGTAGCTATTTCCATCTTTAACAATATATATTTATATAAATATCTTATATTTCGATCTCAAATTGGTTGTACAAAAAAATTTAAAGAACAAAAGTTCTTTCGATTAATATCACTATCTTGTGATGAGAATATCACCATGCGATTGAAGTGAAATATCGTTTCAGAGATTTTAAGGAATATATTTATGTAAATTCTTTTTATTAAAAATTCTGGAAGCTTATTGCTAAACTTCTACTTTGAAAAATAAAATACAAAAATTTCCGCAAAAAAAAAAGAGCTTCAGATACATATGACTACTTTTTTCGGCAGTAGAACAACAACAACATTGGAACCGCAACTCTACTTTTAAAGTATATTTAGTCACCGGCATCCGAGGGGACCGAATATTAAAAACTGCTCCAAAGTATTTTTGCGAGAGCAATTTCGAATGGGGTCGCTAGGGGAAACGTTAAAATCAATCAAACTCTCCCAAACAAGAAAGAATAAACAGAAAATAAATAAAGTGGAAAAAGAACGAAGAAGAGAAAGTTTTTTGGAGATGTTTGTCATTTTCCACCTGAGCTCCTCTCAGTAAATAAAGAATGTCTCCCAGTACGCCAAGAGAGAACATCGGAGAGAGACATATTTTTGTTGTTGTTAGATCGATTTTTTTCTGAAACTTCAATATAATATCCGATATGAAACTGGAAGAAAGGTCATGTGCCACTTTAATCAATTCAAATAAAACGTTAGACAATCTTGAGTATGAAACTTTAATATTAAAATATTTTAGTCATAACGTTATAAACTGAGACGGTAAAATAGTTTTTTTAAACTATTGCTGCTTTTTTTTACTTTACTATTCAACAATTTAAACAGTTTAAAAAATATAAAGTATAACTCGAGAAAAATCCTACGAAATTAACAATTCTTTTTTGTTGTTTTTCCGATATTAGAAACTTTCCATTGATATTTTTGTTTAATGTATCTATTTTTTTTAATCTCTGTAATTATTCAAACATTTTTAATAGATTTGAATAATTATAAAAAATTCTAAACGATTATTAATCCTTTATCTACTGCAGTGTGATTTACGGCAATTTTTTTTTTTGTGCAATATTTTTTTTAGTCACTACATTGAAAATTAAGAGATATACATAAATAAAATACTCTCAGCTTTGGAAAACTTAATCTGTTAGAACTAATTCATTAAATTGGTACTTTAAAGTACCCTCAGTACACGGAAGGCTAAAAATACTGCATTCTCATAATACAAAAAGACTCTATCACACCTTTAACGCAGTTTTAACTCTTAAAACGCTAAATAACCAGAGAGAACACTAATATTTTACGGCACAAAAAATTATTTTTGAAAATTAATAACGTTTTTAAAATTTACCTATTTCTTTTCACACATAAAAACATGTTTTACGCATATACTTAATTTGATGGTATTACAGTTTTCTTTCCATTAATACATAGAAATACACTTACACGTTGCGCATTTTCAGTGAGGTTTTGATTGAATATATTTTTGAGCACTGCATCCTGGGGTAGAAAATACTGTACTTTCTGAACATGAACTACTGCTCTCTGGATCTTGTTCAATCTCTTGATCATCTTTTTCAGAATCTGACGAGTGAGTGAATATTAACGTCGCACTGCGTTCAGCAACACGAGGGCTTTTGACGGCGAATCACGTAATTTTGAACCATGGTCTAGTGGCATGGACGACACCTGAGTTGGCACCCGCCTCTCCTAACTACCACACCAACGTTTCAGCTCTCGAAAGATTTAACGTGCATCGCTACCTTACACGGCGGGTATTTAGTGGTACTGGGCTCGAACTCATGACATGCCTGCCATGATCCGATACCTTGACCACTGGGCTACCGCAGCCCTCCAGAATCTGACGAAATTTACAGCAGATTATTTTTTGAGACTTCTTGGTCTGAGGAATCATATGTTATTGCATCACTGCTTTCGAATGGAAGGTTCTGTAATAAATCGAAAAATTCTTGAAGGCTGAGATCTTTTTTCCAGACATTCCAAAAAGAGGATAAAACTTTTAGCTTGAAAACCACCTATTATAGTTAGATCTGTTACACACAAAGAAATTAAAGCGTCAATTTTTGAATAAAGAATATATACTTCATTTAAAGTGGTTCACCCATGTGACAACTTGTTTTAGAAGCATTTTTAGGAATTTTTTTTGACGACCAGTAAAATGATAGAACTTTACGTTTTTTATCATATATTTATATGTATCTTAAGAGTATGTGTATAAATTTTTAGCCTAAAATATCCATTAGAAATTGAGTTATAGCGCTCTGAATACACCCGCCTCGAAAACATGGATGCTCACTTCCTCCACAATTCCGGCTGATTGACTTATCTGAAATTTTTAAAAAATCAATGGCGTTTTAATCTATAAGCTTAAATGCACCTAATGCAATATACTCAATTTAAAATATAAAACTTTGATTTTGGGTAGACCTCTAAAGAAAAAGTTTCAAATTTCATGGGGGGGGTTATGTTTTTGTTAGAAAAAATAGAAAAATTTTGAATTTTGGAAGAATCGTAGTTCGCGTTTGGTGCGTATATTTGTGCTGAGTCTATAAATTTGAAATAATTCGGTCAAACTGTTCTTGAGCTATGATGGAGGAAAGTTTGAAAAATACAGTTTTGATAAAAACGCATTTATATATATATAAAGTTTCAAGTCCGATTAAAACAAAGAAATTAACTCAGCGCGTGCCGAACAGCTGCTCTTCTAACACCTGCTTCTTTATAATGACTTCAAATTTTAAAAAAAAATCACTTAACCACCGTATTCTAGGCATGTTAAAGAAACAATTCATGAAAAAAAATTTTTATTTTTTTGAACACATCACATGGGTGAACTCCTTTAATTGTATAGCAAAAAAAGTAAGCTCAGATTCAAATATCAAAATCTTCTACATATGTTAAAAAAACTACGAAAAAGCAAAATAAATTAGTTAAACTAAAAAGAAAGTTCAAAAAAGAATAACTTTATTATACTTTAGTAATCACGCTACACAACGAAAAACATTAATAAAATACACGGACGAAAAGTAAACACGAAGTGCTTGCTCTAACATCCAATGTACTGGCAGTACTTATAAGTACCACAAAGATATTCAACTGTAAAAAATCAATTATATACACTGTTCACTTAAAATAAATATTTATGTCGTTTTCTAAGATCTTAAGTAACATATAAAAAAATATGACGCTTACCTTTTGATTTTTAATTACTTTTGCGTAACAATCCAATCAAAATTGCAACTGACAACGCAACTTTAGTTTTAAAATTATTCGCCTTCCCTACTAAAATACTCATCAGATAATCCGGGCTGGAACCTATATCCTGCTAGGTAGAATTAAAAGAATGTTCCTGCCAAGTATCGTCAGAATATTCGTAAAAATGGTTATTCTGTGTAAAGTGGGAAATACTTATAATTAACGTCAATAGATAACGAGTTGTGTATAATTTTTAGTAATATTTTAATGAACTCATTCAATGATTTATTTGATACATGAAGGATTTTAAAAGCTTTTTTTTAAGTGGAATCAAATTTCTCAAGCACCAATTGGAATTCCGATATTCTTAATAAATACAAGCAAAAAATCATTTTTATTAAACACTTAACCCGTTTTATCCCAATTTATTTATATTGTTCAAATTTAAGAATCAAATTTTATGAAGGAAATTAAACCTAAATAAACTAAATATAACAAAATTTGAAAAAATTTCATATTTTACATAAGAAATCTGACCCGTCCTCTAAATACAGCACTAGGATAAAATGAGTTAAGAAGAGATTTTGACTTTGGATAGTACGTTATGAAGAGTGCAACTAACTACTTCAAGAGGTTAAGATTTTGACTCTGATTATCTGGTAATGGTATATAAAATCCAAGAATTGTAAAGACAATTCTACAAAAAACTTTTCGGAACAAATTCACTTACTTAACGGTAATCAGATAACCAATGTTGCCAAATGACGAAGACCGTCGTCAATAGCTTTTACGTAAATCTAAAGCTACTTCGAATTCAACTATGACTTTTAGAATACAGGATAAGGCAGCTAATTTCCTTATATTTTATTGTTGTAACTCAGTGGAATTTCTAATTTGCTTATTGTGACTGAAGTTCTCATAATAGTTTGCCTCTTATAATGCTTAGTAATTCCTTTACTAATGAATGGTTAGTCTACCAGTTGTCCATTGTATCATTTTGCAAAAGATTCAAAATGAATTAACTAAAGCCTTTGTTAAATTATTCAGTAAAGCTTAATTATAAAATGTGTGCTACTACACATTTCTGAAATGCAAGATAAAATGCTTTCTGATCTCCCTAAGCAAATTAAATTGTTATTGCATAGATATCTTAAGTCATGTGCAAACTGGGCCTGGGCCTGCGGCCTCGGCTGCAATAGGGGAGCCCTCGTTCTCGACTTAACCTTAATAACATCATAATTCGAATAATGCCAACGGTCAAATGTTATTTCCGGCTGTATTCTCCGAAAAACTGTGAATTTTGGACGATATGTCTACTGGCTACATGTGATGACCGTCGTCCACGTATAGATCTTTGCCTATGACTATACATCATCATTACCCAAGCATTAAAAAGTCAGTGTTCGATCGAGCCGGTTTGTGCGATTGCAAGTCACGCACATTGTTTTTGTTTAGGCTTATTGTTTGCTCGAGTATTTGACATCCTATGCTATGTACTGTCTACTTTTAAAGGTCATAGGTGGGGCCTACTTTTGTGCTGGGGCTCAGGGTCTACTTTTTAGTAGGAGCCCAGGACCTCAAGAAGTATCAAGATGTCCCTGTGTTACTGCCCTTTTTAAGTTTACGAAAATGGGGGATATGCTATACCTCGCTAAATTTATATAATCTTCTTTGATTATGCAGCATATTCAAACCATTAACTATTTTGAATAATATTAGGCATAACATAATATATTGCGTCAACCAGTAGAAATTTCAACTGTTAAATGAAGCAATGCTATTCCAAATTTAACATTTTAAGAAAAAAAATCGCATAAATACAGTTTTTTAAGTACTGACACATTTATGCTAACAAGCAACACCGTATGAAAATGAATATTTCTGTGTAACAAAATTTACGAAATGAATACTTCGTATTAAGGACAGTCGGTATGGTAAACACCTTCCAGAAATCGATTTTGAGATTTTGAGATTTCTCAAATCTCCAAATTAAGCCCTTTCCAATGATATAACATACTAGTCAATTTTTGAATTAGAAGTATTTTAAAATGTTTTTTTAAAAATAATCAACTGATTTGCCACGCCTACTTTGACAGATTGAAATGTAAACATATTGGCCTTTTAAAACTGGGATGCTCTTGCAAAGCCATTATCTGTTTTATTTATTCCCACGAAATTAACTGTAGAATAACTGCAAGTGTAACTGTTAAGGTTGTTTACCTATTTTTGGCGCTTCCTAACACGTTTTGATTGAGCACTTGTCGTTTATCGATACTTAAAATTTCTGAAATTTTGAAATGCCAAGATTGCAAAAAGTTTTCAAGAAACGCAAAGGTAAGTATTATCCACGTAAGAATACTATTAATAGCAAAGTAAGTACCATTGATTGTAAATTAAATGCTCAAGCTGAACATGCACATGATTCAAAGCAGTCATGTGCAAAAGAAAAGAAAATTCCCGATTTAAATGAGAGTTTTTCTTCTTTTGGTGATAGCGTAGGTATTTTAAATGCAATCATGAACTTGAATATTCTTGCTTTTGTTTTCAAGAATGAAGTTCACTGCAAAATGTGCAACAGTGGTTTAGACATGCAAGTTTTAAAAGGTAAGTCTGGACTGGATATTACGTTTGTCCTGAAATATTTTGCTTGTCCATATCGTGTAGAATTCTCTTCAAATTTTCATGAAGGAACACAAATTGCTACAATAAATACCAGGTTTGTGTATGCGCCTATGCGTTCAATTGGAAAAGGTGCAGAAGCAGGGAGAATGTTCTGCGGCGTAATGAATCTTCCGCAACCACCTACAAGGTTTTCTCCTTACGGTAAGCGAATTTTAAATGCTGCTAAACTTGTTTATGAGGATTCAATTCAAAATGCTGCGAAGGAAGCTATTTGTGAAAATGAAGGTAACAAAAATATAGCAGTAGCTGTAGATGGGACATGGCAGAAGCGTGGTTACACATCCTTGAATGTGTAGTTACTGTGACCAGCATTGATACAGGTAAGGTGATAGATGTTGATATTCTTTCGAAATATTGCGCTTGTAAAAACTTGCCTTTTCATGAAAAGGATTGTAAAAGGAACTACGTTAGATCTAGTGGAGCGATGGAAATCCAAGGTGCGTCTAAAATTTTCAACGGTCATTATCTTTACATAATGCCCGATATATTACGCAAATTTAGGAGATGGGGATTACCAAAGCATTTGATGCGGTAAAAAGAAAAACATTTATGGAAATGAATATCCAATTGAAAAATTGGAGTGTATTGGCCATGTAATGAAGCGCATGGGAACAAGATTACGCCGATTAAAAGCTCAATTGAAAGGGCAAATCTTGTCAGACGGTAAGTGTTTAAGTGGAAAAAATCGTTTGACTGAACATGAAATTGATAACTTGCAGTCATACTATGGATCAGCTATTCGGAGAAATCACAGCAGTGTTCAGAATATGCGGCAAGCTATCTGGACCATTTTTCTGCATAAGTTATCAACTGATGAATAGCCTCAACATGGTTTTTGTCCCATCGGGGAAGATTCATGGTGTGGATTTAAAAAGGCTGAAACATCAGGTAAGTCTTACAAACATAAAAACAGTCTTCCGGTCGCTGTTGAAGCAATGCGTCCTATATTTAGAGATCTTTCCCATCCTGATCTGTTGAAAAAATGTTTGCATGGAAAAACACAAAACCCGAATGAAAGTTTTCATAATGTCGTTTGGTCACGTGTTCCCAAAGTAACATTTGTACAGATTGAAACACTTTCACTTGGTGTTTATGATGCTGTTTGTTCCTTTAATGATGGTAATGTATCGAAATTAAAAATGCTTCAAAAAATGGGCGTAGAACCAGGGGAATTTTCAGTAAGTGCCATGAAACTTCTCGATAGGGAAAGACTAATGAAAGCAATTTATGCTTTTTCTGGACGCTCGAAGAAAATTAGAAAAGATAAAAGAAGAAAAAGAAAGAAAGAAGAAGATAATATTAAGAAAAATAAAGGTAAAAATCGGCTACAGTGCAGGATCTTTTTGATGAGGTAAAAATTTATACAAAAGCTACTGTGTTTTCTAATTAATATATTTTCAAGTAGTCTGTTCTTTTTCTTTAAATCTACTGTATGCATGAATTGGAGACTTTTACTATATATTTCATATATATTGTTGTGTGTTCTTATTCTTTATGCAAAATTTTTTAAATATTTCTGTGACATTTTTTCACTAATGAACACATGTCGTAATACACAGAAAATGACGATTTTATTAAATTGTATTTTTTTTTTTCTATAAATCTACCATATGCATGAACTGGAAATTTTTACTATATATTTCATATGTATTGTATGTTTTTATTCTTTATGTAAAATTTTAAAAATATTTCTCAGACATTTTTCACTAATGAACATATGTCGTGACACAGAAAATGACAATTTTTAATAAATTGTGTATTCCTTTTTCTATGCTTCTACTGTATGCATGAACTGGAAATTTTTACTATATATTTCATATGTATTGTGTATTTATACAAATTTTTAAGCTTTTTGGTGTTCAATAGTTTTTTAGTAAAAGGTTTATAAATATCTAAAAATGCAATGCCTTTTTTCGTTGCACATAGCGTGTTACATATATAAAAATACATAAATTTCATGTTCAAGAAATCTGTTTTTATGTTTTTTTGTTGTTTTGAATACCATTTACCAAATATTTAAAGAAAATTTTTAATTCTGCTGCTGTAAAACATTGTGTTAACAGGTGAATATAAAAAAAAATTGAAACTTTTCGAAATAGTGTATAATCATGTATTACCAAAGCCATATTTTCATGTATTGACACATTTTCACTTGGTATTTATGATGCTTTATAGTCAAAATTTGATGAAAGTAATGTATCAGAACTGAAAATTCCTCAAAAAATTGATACAGAATTTGAGTAAAATAATTAAACGCTAAAAATACCTCGATAGCTTAAAAAGTGAAAAATGCTATAAATGTATTTTCTGAGAAATCTAAGTATAAAAAAACTAAAAAGCCTTAAAAGTAATAGAGAATAAGCTAATATTTAATAAAATAGGGCAAATACTTGTTGTAATTCATTATTTTTTGTGATCAAGTGCTTTTTTACACTAAAAATGCAATTATCTCAAAATGGTTGTTTTCAAACTGCGGGTACAGTTTTCTCAGAATCTACAGAATGAGTGCTCATGCAATTTTACTGCACATAAATAATATGTAACTCTATATACTAAACTTATTTTTTGGAGATTTTCCTGAAATATTTTGCTGAAAAGCAGTTATCGTAAAAAAATTTGACAGTTTTCAAAAATTTCAAAGTGATACTTTTACGATGAATTTTTTGAAAAAAGTAAATATATTTTAAATATATTTACTAGTATTTAAATAAAATAAAAAAAGCCTAATTAATATACAGACAAAATTTGAAGTTTATATATTTAACAGTTTCTGAGAAACTTGTACCTAAAATGGCTCAATTTAACATTGTCGGTATAGGCCCTACCGACTTCCCTTAACAAAATTTATGAAATTTGAGTTCACTAAAATAAACTGGCAACATTTCAAAAGTCACACATTTTGCCCTACATGATATGTCATTTTTTTCAAAACTTATCTCCCTTTCTATAAGACAATACAAATAATTTCGGGCACATTACAATCTTATATTATAATTAGAGTTAATTTCTTATACGAAATATTCGTTGTGTGTGTGTCCAGAAACAGTAATGTCATTGCTTCAGTAAGCCTGATTTTTTATTTCCGATACAAGAATTATTTAATTAATAAATATTTACGAGTAAGTAATTCCTTCACCGTTGTTCTTATCTTCATTGCATATTCAACTGCAAACAAAAGTTTAGGTGATACCTGAAAAGGCTGAACAAGAATAATTGTGCGAAGTTAAATCTATTCCTTCGAAGTTAAACTGTCCCTATATTCTTGAAACTAATCAGCTTTGGTAAGCAGCAACTTTTAACTACAATCATTCGTTTGTGAATATAAGTATAAAAACAATGAAGAGTCTTTATTTTTCTGTATTATAATGCAATAAAGGATTTTGTATGCTTACACGCTGCGTTTGATGATTACCAATTTAAAGTTTTGTAATTGCCGTAGATTTTAATTTGATGATTTTCACAAAAAAGGAACATTTTTATCATACAGAAAATAAAAATTTTTAACGAATCTAAAGAGTGTTTTTTTTCCAGGTATAGAAGTTTAAGTTGGCATTACTTTCCAAGATGGCGACCGATTTAACAGCTGTCAAGTGATTTATTCTCAGTTTGGTTTGGCAATTCATCAAAACGATCATCAAGCAAGGCGTAGATTCGTCGAATGGGCCCAAAACGAGATTGCCGTTGTTCCCGATTTTCATAAGCGAATTTTGTTTAGAGATGAAGCGCACTTCTGGTTGAATGGCTACGTCAACAAACAAAACTGCCACATTTGGAGTGAAGCTAATCCACAAGTGCATGTCGAAGCACCGTTACATCCAGAAAAACTGACTGTTTGGTGCGCTTTATGGGCTGGTGGAATCCTTCTTCAAAAACGATGAAGGCCATAACGTTACAGTCAATGGTGATCGGTATAGAGCCATGATTACTAACATTTTCATTCCTGAATTGAATAATCATGATGTCCAGGAGCTGTGGTTCCAACAAGACGGCGCAACATGTCACACAACTGGTGCCACAATCGATTTATTGAAAGACACGTTTGGTGACCGCCTAATTTCACGTTTTGGACCTGTGAATTGGCCTCCAAGATCTTGTGATTTAACACCGCTAGACTATTTTTTGTGGGGCTATGTAAAGAAATTGGTCTATGCAGATAAGCCACAAACGCTTGACCATTTGGTAGACAACATTCGCCGTGTTATTGCCGATATACGGCCCCAAATGTTGGAAAAAGTCATCGAAAATTGGACGTCCAGATTGGACTACATCCGAGCCAGCTGTGGCAGTACTATGCCAGAAATCATATTTAAAATGTAATGCCACAAGATTATCTTTCGAATAAAAAAAATTCATGTCAATCGAATAATACATCGTTGTTTTATTGCAATTTAAAGTTCTATACCTCTAAAATCACCCTTTATGAAAGCCACACGTTCTCTATCAATAGCATAGAATAACGGCATCAAACATACAGTGTCTTATGTACACCTAAAAATTAAATCTATATACTTTCGTACCTTCTACTTTTTTCGAGAGATTCCGGGGCCTAAAATTAGGTTTATTGTTTGTTTATTAACGTCTCCGCATGAAGCAAAGCTATGACTATAAGAGTTGGACCTCGTAATTTAATCTAAGTTCAGAAAAATATATAAGGTTTAGACTGCGTTAAACAGAAAATGAAAAAACAATACGGGTTCTGGTAAACACCATGATTGTGTGTGTTGCTTCCACTTTTTGTCTTATACTCGCGCTGCCATTTTCATGCAAGGAATATCGTTCTAACTCAATTTTACATTTTTTGCTATGAGTACCGTTTCCATTACCAAAAATTAGGTGTTTCCATTGAATACTTTCGAACTTTTCTCATTGTAACCTTAAATACAGTCACTATATATATATATATATATATATATATATATATATATATATATAAAC
Organism: Trichonephila clavipes; assembly: GCA_019973935.1. Classification (NCBI taxonomy): domain Eukaryota; kingdom Metazoa; phylum Arthropoda; class Arachnida; order Araneae; family Nephilidae; genus Trichonephila; species Trichonephila clavipes. The sequence continues at coordinate 142,007 of BMAU01016230.1, forward strand.
TTCTGTTTATAATATCATTGTTCAACCCGTACTTTTTAATACCTGCATTCAAAATTTTATTCCATTCCCTTGATCATGTTTTCTATACGAATATCATAAATCGGAAAAAGAGTTCATAATCCCTTTGTATTTTTCCTATTCATAGTGAGTGTGTTTATCTTTAATTTTCAAGTAAACAGTGTAAGTAAGTTTCTTAACAGGTTTCCTAACAGGCGCAATACGAAAATTAAAAGATTAAGTACTATTTCACTCTTAACACTTACGTATAATTCAAAACTACAAGCAGTATTTCTTAAATGTACTCTGATCGATATAAGTTCGAATTAACCTCTAAGCTATCGAATCAGCATAACTTATGAATTTATTAAAAAATTTGTATCAAAGAGAATTAAAAGAAATAAATAAAGAGAAACAAAGTTCTTCTTTCTGGAGGAAAATTTCTGCATTAAGAAATCTAACCAAAAAAAATAATTTGCATATTTCTAATTATTTTGAAGAGCATCTATAGTTTATTAAACTCGCATCAAGTAGCATAAAATGTACCTCCTCCTCCTCCTCCTCCTTGTATCCTTTTAATTGTACCTCCCTGCACATTTTAGTTTTCTATGATTTCCCTTCTATCGACGAGAATAGAATCCTGCATTCCCAGACTCTTTTTAGAAAATTGAGAAAGAAAATTTTTTAAAAACATTCATCTTAATAAATCAGGGTTTTATCCGTTCTTCAAGGTATAATGATTAGCAAGCTTTTTTCACGCCTTACTGTTCCATATTTTAACTGGTAATTAGTCTTGAAAGAGGATTATAAGCTTTTATTTAATTATCATCATAAAGGACTGAATTAAATTAATTTTCAACATTTCTTCCAAGTGCATACCACTGTCTAGTGGTATCATTATACTACCCTCATATATTAAAAAGATAATATGAAAGAAAGCCTTTGTGGTTGTGTGAATACTCTATACCGTTAACAAGCTTTAGAGAAAGAAATAATTATTTTGCTTCCTTTATTCCCATTTCCTTCCTTCTTTCGAAAAATTAGAAATTTTTCTTTTTTTTTTAGAGAAACTATTTTAAGATTAATTGCTTTTTCTATATATCTTACTTTTTAAGGCAGTGTTTCTCAACCTGTGGGGCGCACCCCCTTGGGGGCATGATAACTCTATGAGGGGCGCGAGTATATTGAAAGTCGAAAACAAAAGGTTATTTAAAAAATTATTAATTTAATGAAAGTAAACAAACAAAATATATATATATATATACTTTATGATATAATAAAATATAAAATACACATTTACACTGATATATTACATTTATAAATGTATTATATGTACATGTATATGTATTATATATATTACATATATATTTTATTATTAACTTAACAATACTAAGTTAAGAGCAAGTTTGATAAGTATCAGTGGCCCCGTGGGCTTATATTAACACTTATCTTAAAATGTGTGTGGCTTATAATTAATTCCTTAACTGTTGATTTAAAGTTACCCGACTCGCTTCCCAATTCCACCGTCTTCCACGTAGATGAGTGTATTTTGATGGGGGGGGTTAGGAAGAGGAGAAAAGGAATATAAATAAGCAAAAAGTCCTCTGAAATAAGTAAAGCCTTCGCAAATACACTGTCAATGTCCTTTTATTGCATTCCAAAGCCTGCGGAATAATTTTATGGATAGCACTGCACAGAAAAGATCGTACTTCGGAAAGACGTATATATACGTTCGGAAAACACAGCTTTGGCTGAGCGAGACGTTTATATACGTCGGTGGCACATAAGTGGTTAAAGTCGTATTGTAGCTTTAGTGTCAAAGTATAGTAATATTGAATTCAATACATTGTTATTATATAAAGGGGACGCGATGAAAATGATGATTGAATAGTGGGTCGCGCATATTGAAAGTTTGAGAAGCACTGCCTTAATATTGCTTCACACGTAATCTAATAAATTCGCATTTTATTGAAAAGTACAAGTTCTTCCTGTTAGTATCTTTTTTTACTTCTTTTGTAACTGCGGATTGGTATTTTACTATTGCAAACCTAGTACATTCTCCAGAAGCTGGTATTTCTTTTTAGTGCAACACCGTGTGTGTAGGTGGTATACCAATAACTGCAAGTAATTTTGACACCCAATGTCCTCCCCAGAGGGAGGCACTTTAGCTCTAACGGTGTAGAACCGTGTCAGGAATTTAGTTTTGCCTAGAGCCCCCAGACCAAACAGGTGCTCAAGGCATCTTTTACATGCCGCATACATAACATAATTACGCATAGACGCTAAAAATTCACCAACTTGAACTGGGGCTGAACTCGCAAACTTGGGCTTACAAGGCCAGCGGCAAACCAACTACGTCACCCAGCCAGCTGCTATTAGTATCTATTAACAAATATTTATCATTAAAAAATCCACAAAATTTTATTTTTCATTTAAAATTAATTCTTTATTATGAATTGTTTGTCAAATCCAATTACAACACAAATTTATTCGTACACTACGCTAAGGAAGTTTTGAGAAAATGAAGTATTTTTCTTATGTGTTGCGTTTATTGTTTGTTTCTGCTTCAAAAATGCTCGTTGCGACAGCTCATTACGTAATTTAATTAGAAAAAAGTTTGCGCAATTCTAATAGAAAATGTATTTTTATGTGGAGTCCATTTTATAAATGGAGTCAATGACTTAAATTAAAGGAGTCTCCTGGTAAAATTTCCAGTATGATCTGACTAAACAAAAATATCTTCCCAAAAAGGTTGCAGAAAGTTCTATTCAAAAGTGTAAAGTAATCGTTTGTCTAAGTAATATTTTTAAACTGTTATTCTATGACCCATATGCAGAATATTTTTAGGGTAATTGCTCAAGAAAAATGAAATAAATCAGCAAAAGTGTGTCAGAAAACCGAATGTTATGCAGAATTATTTCTTTGGTTGCTTAATATTAATTTATAGATTGTACTATATGGAAATACGGTACTCTCTCTCTGTCTCTCTCTCTCTCTCTCTCTCTTACGTATTATACCGTCAACCAATTTCGACAAACGAAAAAATGTCATCAATCTGGAACATAGTCACCACCGTATCAGCCGTATCAATGATACAGGACCCCTAAGCTAATGGGGCCCAACATTTGTAACTGGTCCCACTAACAGGGTTCTCATATCTAACAAGTAATATTAAAAAAGATTTTTAAGTCAATTCCTCCTTTGAATGGATGAATAGAAAGTATTTTATTAACAATTTAAAATTTGAATAGTATATATAAAGTATATATAGTCTATATAATTCTCTACAAATGAGAGATAGTAAGAAAACCACACATTGAAGGATATATGAGTAATTGAAATTTAAAAAAGAGATGCTGCATTATTATAAAAATTGCTGACTTAGGACAGCTTATGTATAAAATAATTTATATAAAAGTCGGGTTAAACATGTTATGTGACCAGCCAACCTTCCCTCTTTATGCTAACAATACTCAGAAAAAACCTATTGAAAATAATGGATAGGAATGTCTAAATCCATTGCGAGATAGAGGTAACTTACCTAAAAATGCAGAGCCTGCGCTAAATCTGAGTGCATAAGTTATTGCCAGATTCTGGACCCAAATGCAAGTTCAAAGCATGTGAATAGCCGAATTGTAGCACTTAACAAAAGTATGAAAACAATTGAAAAAAATTAAAAAAAAGAGTTTACAAACTACCATAACGTTAGTGACACTACAGTTATATATTAATTAAATAACAATAAGTAATTTTATATAATATTAGAATATGGAGGTAACTGTAACTAGGAAAAACAATAAATTTATAGTAATAAACTATTATTCTACGGAATTTTAATCCTTACTTTTTGGAATTTCTTGATTCAAATAACTATTTAAAAAATTAATTGGGTATTTCTGATTTAAATAATATTTACTAAAATGTTTAGTTATTTATTTTTTTCTGATTTTTTTAAACTAGAAATTGATAGCGTTATATATAATTAATAACAATATTTCTCTGAATATAGAAACATGTACATTACTCTCCCAAAGAGAAACTTTTATAATACTGAAATTAAACTCTTCTCTTTTATCATAAATATTAGTAACTATACCATTACTTTTTAAATTGAGAAGTATATCGAGAAAATGTGCTTCATTGTTGTCTGCTGTTTGCTTCATTGTCCTATTTGTCTGTATTAAATTAGGATATTGAGGATAAAAATTAGGGCTAGGTTTTTTAAATTGTCTTGCTTGGCAAAAATAATTATGTCACCTATATAACGAAAAATGTAACATTCAGAATTATTAATGAATATATTTTCAAAATAATTTAAATATAAATTGGCAAAACAGTTGCTAGCAGGGCCACCTTGTGGCAAACCTTTAATCAGTATATAATAGTTACCATTATAATATATATAGTTCTCTTTAGGTACAAACCTAAGTAGAGAGCCAAATCTATCATAATTAACCTTTTCAAATAAATTATCTTTATGTAATTTTACAAGTATATTAATCATGGCATCTAAAACCAGTAATTAATTAAATTTAATTTAATAAATGAATTAATATTTGAAAAATCAGTATTAACATCAAGTGTCATCCATTACAAGATTTAAAAAATATTTTTGAATTTGATTGGATTAATAGAAAGTATTCTATTAACGATTGAAAATTTGAACAAGATAAATGTATATATAAATAAATATCTATAGAAAGAGAAAGTGAGCTAATAGTAGGTATTGAAAAAATGGGCTCCGAAGGAATTTTGATACAGGGCCCACTCAGAACTAGCTACGGCAGTGTCGCCAAATCAAAAAATGTTGCCAAATGCTATCCTCGTTATCATTGTGTACGAACATGCATAGGATCGGTTTCCACAACTGGCTGTATATTGCGGCATTTGGTGAAGTCTTTTGATTTTACGAAATTGGTCGACGTTATAATATTATGCGTAAGTATGTAAGGAATGGCAAAAAGGTGGACAATAGTGTGCACTCTTTTAACCGTTTGAATACTTAATCAGTCAGCCTACCAGCTTAGTGAAGAAAGCAGATTCCAATGTCTGCGCGCAAAAACCTCTCGTTATTTCTATAGTATTAACTGTTTTGATATAATTATAACTGTGCTCAATTTGAATGGGTTTTAATTTAAAATGCGAATGAGTTTAAACTTAGAAATGACGAATTAAAGACGATTTGAACTAACTACCGTAGTAATTCTTTGAGTGCGCAATTTTACAAGTACGGAAAATTGTTAACACGTTAAGAGTGTGTTTTCATTCATTTTGTCAACTTTATCCCATAACTGTAAAATCCTAACTATATAGGGGCTTCTATTTCTTATTTAAACTTTTAGTTCATTTTTACTTATGAGGATACATTGCTTCCAATTTTTGTCTGCATGTTTAAATCGTGATAACTTTTGAAAACGTATGTCACTCAAATTTAGTTTTTTAATCTTAGGATATCGTTTTCTTTAATAATATACTGAGTCATACCGATAGATTTAGTTTCGAAATTTATCTCTCATTTGGTACAACTGCATTCGTAGACTAAGCATGGCTTTATTTGCACTTGCAACGCTTTTCTTCATTTTAAAAAAAGAAGAGATAGGGAAGGTAATTTTGAGATTAATTTTGGAGGTGTAAGATCTTTCAATTTCATTTTAAATTTTATAGTATAAAGCGAATTATGAAGCATGGCCATATATATACATGATAAATTTTCTCTTGTTTTACCTATGATACATTTTATGTCTCAATTGTAAACTTCTTTCTAAATTTAAGAATATATTTCCTTTTATTTAAAAATATATTATTAAAATTTTGCAATGTATTATAATTTAGATTTAATTATTTTACAACATTATACGTATACTTCAAATGTTTTTTATCATTTTACAAGCGAACTGACAAAACAGAAAAATGTTCAGAGTTTAAAATTTTTTTTACGATTTTTTACAACAGATAAAATTTTGTTTTATCGTATTCTTAGAATTTCTTATGTATACTTCCTTCTGTTGCTCATCAAATTATTGTATGTGGAACAATTTCATTTCTAATTTAATGATATTTAAATTATCAGCCAAATGAAAAGACTAATAAAGAATTCCTATAAATATCGATATCTAATATTACTTTACCTTTCTGGAAGCCATATAGACTAGAGATAAACCTGTTTTATTAGTTCCGAAAAATATTTGAAAAAGAAATCATTTTTAGTTAGCTTACTTCTGTCTGGAGAAACAGATGTTACGTTTATGGAAAAGATATCCACCTCGAAAAAATGCATTGAAAAGAAAATTCCACATTCAAGATTTTTCCTCGATATTAATTTTGAGAAGAATCTTTACAAAAGTGAAGAATAAAAATAATTTCTTATAAATAAAAGAAAAAAATGAAGAAAAATTATTTATGTTAATTTATGAGGAAAAAAGGCAAACATTTATTTTTACTTTATATGTACTATATAGAATGTTATATTGCAATATCATGTAGGTTTTGTAAGGCGCATACTCACATTGAAAAATAAAAAATATAATACTTTAATAATATCAATATATTCATATTAATGAATTATTAAAACTCTATTTGTGATGCCGAATTTTATAGCTTTAGAGCTATAAAAGAACTTTATTTCTTTCTTGTTTGATAAAGTTTCATGTACTTTTTTAGATTCAATAAAAAAATGTGAACGCTTAAGAAATACTCTTATAAATTAATCAATAGAGCAGGAACAAACAATTCCAAAATTCAAGAAAAGCAAACACATTCACACACGGGAAACATGGGGATTTATTTATTTTTCATTCAAGTTATTTTACAATATTCTTCGCTTATTTTTAAACGATAATTTTTTTTGTTCGGTAGAATTTTAACCTTTTCAACTAAGTTATACCTTGTCCTTTTTTTAAAATGAGATAATATACGCTTTTTTTATGAATACTTATTTTGAAAAGCTTGATATAAATATAAAGAGGGAATATTTTAGATTCATCTTAATCTATAAGTAAAATTCTAACGAGAAAATGTTTTTTCTGGTTTGTATTTTTTCCCCACTTAATTTCACTTTATCTTTAGAATTTTTTCTATTTACATATTGCGATTTCAAATAAACAAAAGAATGATATTTACAAAAGTGATGTATGTGTGTGCGTCCGTGCATGCGTGCGTGCATTCATCTAATAATAAACATTTAAAAGAACTGTATGTTAAAATGAAATAAATCCATCTGAATGTAATTTAACCTTGTATACTCCATTCACATGATCTAAGCGTAAATAGTTAACCCTAATTTCGAATTATTTTAAGATGCATACATTATATAAATATATAAAAATAATTTTGTTCATAAAATTCTCATTCTATATATCTCTAGCTTAAGAAAGATTTTTAAATTTTCTTATGTAATTCTATTCGAAGAAAGACAAGGAAACAAACTTTTGCAGTGCTTAAAAACCGTAAATGGAATTCGAGTTGAAATTGAATTGAATAAGAATTGATTTTCTGAGGAAGAAAACACCTTGGAAAAGAGAAGTCTATTGGCTCCCACCAGAAACGTTTACTTTTTTGGTATTTTTTTTTCTTACAGAGTTCAGGAAAGTATAAAATTGACTTTTCTAATTTGGTGGTTTCGCTTAAGAGTGAATTCTTCGAAAAGATTTTAATAGTGTGACAAAAAAAAAGATATTTTTTATACTAACACTTCTTCAAAATGTTTTAAAATGTGTTCTTTGTCATCAAGTCTTTAGAAAGGACTATTATATTCAAGACGGATGTAAAAGAAACAAATTCTTTAAAATGTTTTTCTTACAGATATATTAATATACACTGGTGTGCAAAAATTAAGGACGAGACGGTTTTTTCAATATAACTTTGTATAAAAGTTTTTCAAATCAACACATTTAATTCCGTAAGATTCCCAATACGTAAGGACATGTGTAATGTAAACAACACTTACTAAAAGAGAAATCAGAGGGATAAAAAGAAGCTTGATTGAAAAAGTAGCATGGAGCGCAATGCGACTGAAGGCCGAAACATCCCTGTGATGGGTGTCCAGCAAGAAACATCCGGTCTTTAGTAGGGGATATGATCTCCCCTGACTGCTAGGCAGGTTTCACAGCGTCTGCCCATGCTGAGAATGAGAGCGTCAATGAGTTGTTGAGGCATTGCTGCCCATTCGTCTTGCAGCGCCAATCGAAGCTCCCGAATCGTTACTGGTGGTAAGGTACAAGCTGCCAAGCGTCTGCCTAGAAAATCCCATACATGCTCGATGGGATTGAGATCCGGAGATCGTGCCGGCCAATCCATACGTTCAATATCCTCACTCTCTAAGAGCTGTTCGGCAGCTACTGTGCGATGACATGGTGCATTGTCGTCCATGAAAAAGAACTGCAGACCCATAGCGCCTCTAAAAAGACGCACATATGGAAGAAGAATTTCGTTACAATAACGGGTCCCGTTGACTGAACCTGCGTCGAAGATGTGAAGGTCTGTACGACTACCAAGCATGATGCCTCCCCAAACGAGAACACCGCGACCTCCATACCTGTCCCTTTCAATGATGTTCGAGGGATGATTGCGGCTTCCCCGCTCTCTCCAGATGAGTATGCGATGAGAATCGCTACTCAAACTGAATCTGCTCTCATCTGTAAAGAGTACTCGTCCTCATTCATTGTCTCTCCAATTCCGGTGTTACCGGCACCACAGAGAACGCCTTCTCCGATGGGCAGGCGTTAAAGGTACACACCGTACAGGGCGTCGTGCAAACAGACCACCACCGTGCAGTCTTCTGGCCACGGTAAAACGCGATATCGGTCATCCAGTCGCCTGTGTCGTGTGTCTAGCGATTTCTCCCGCTGTCTGCCGCCTGTTTCTTCTGGCCTGTAAGACAATGTACCGGTCATCTGCGGGTGTGGTTCCTCGTGGACGACCACTACTGAACCCCCGGATAGCTGTTCCTGTAGTTTGAAATTGTCTCCAAAGTCGTGAAACGATGCTGTGAGCAATTCCGAACTCTGCAGCCACACTTGTCGCACTGCGGCCTTCCTCCAACTTCCCAATGATTCGACCTCGGGTAAAAGCATCCAGATGTCTAACAGATTGATTATTCGCCATTTCTCGCTGAGACAGCAACTCGGTGTGATTTTAACCGCTATACGGCGTGCAATCTCTTTGCCAGAAATACTGATCTTACACCGACAATATGCTTTATACTACTCAGACACTCCCCATTACGTCTACCTGCATATCTGCGCATGTGCTACCGTACATCACCTTACTTAATCTCCTGATTGGTGTTTCTGTCCGCTCTGCCTCTTCGTTCAGCTGATATGCTAATTTTTCGACTTCGTCCTTAATTTTTGCACACCAGTGTATACTTTTATAAAAGTACTAGACTGAAAAATAAATAGTAAATTTTGGATTTCATGTAATCCTTTTTAAAAAAAATAAAAAAAGAATTCGTTCATCCAGAAAAATTAAAATGTTAGGAATTATATTGAAATAAATATTCCGTTTTAAAACAGTTAAAAACTTTTTTTCCTAAATCTGCTTATAGAGATTGAATTTGCCTTGCGTTTGAGTTTTATCTAATTTATTCAAAATTTTATTTCATTGACTACTAAACTTCTTTTGATTGGCAACGCATCTAGTTAAAAGATAATAAGTTCAATTTATAAAAAAGATACGAAATGTTATTACATCCCTGTTTTTTTTCTTAAAATTTTGTCATGGAAATATTTTTATACGATAGCAAATATTATAACTATAAATGAATTCTATTTAAAATAAATCAAGGATTAAGAAACGAAACATTTATATTTTTATATATCTATCGATAGTTATTAAGGGTAATTTTTCTATTTTTTTGGCAGATATTTTTCATCCCCTATGTGTTTTTAAATTATTTATTAGGCAACCACCCAATCCACTTTTATTAGTCATATTTCACAAATTTCTTATAATTATTGAAACTTTTAAGGTTTAGATTAATTTTGTAAGAAATTCTGTTTACCATTAGTATTCTTATCTATTAAAAATACATGAGAATAGTTTGGAAAACTACAATTAAGTAGAAACAGTCCATCGATAAGGAGAATCAAAAAAACTTATATATATTGTTTCATAAATATAAATTTTTTATAAAAATTTATTAAAAATAAATTTGTTAAAACTTATGAAAATGTTATGACAATTACCCCTTGTGGTGATTGAAATAGAAAATTAAAAAGGGATATAGTATGATTGCTGAGTACCCAAAATGTAACACCATGAAAAAAACATCTTAAATATAAATAAACTAAGATAGGAAATGCAAAGGCGCATCATTTCAGTGCAGATACATTTCATGTGCTTCTTAAGTGACAACAAGTGATATACAAACAACCAAGAGAATTCAGTTTTGTAATACTGAAATTGCTTTCTTGGGGAGTTATGTATGTGAGAAGGCTTAAAAGTCTCGAAAAAGAGTACAAGCATTATTCTGATAAATTTCTGAGTTATATCGAGGAAGAATTCCTGCCTTATAAAATGTACCGGTTATCCTTCTAAAAAACCGTTGATCGTGTCGGATGTAACCAAGAAGCATGTATAGGGATCTGTAATAAATAAATGCAGAAGACTCCATTCGACCGACATCACCGATTGGACCAGCCACTAACACCACTGTATGAGATGACGGGCACATTGTGCGCATGAAAGTGCTCGATTGCACCCCCCATTATGAAACATATAACAATAAATGGAGTCAATGACACAACAATCTTTGTCCTCATTCGTCATTGGACAATATTTGCCACACAGTTAAATGTCCCCAGGGCATTTATTGATGCGATTAATTTTACCTCAAGACCACAGTCATTTGTGTTTGTATTATAGTACACTATATATATAAAATACGGACATGTACAACCAAATACACCGACATCGTCTTTACAGAAGCATCATGCTTCTGTCTGCAATGCAACGATGGTAAGGGTAGAATTTTAGGGGACACCGTGAAGAGAGGTTGCTAATCTGTTACCTTACATATATATATGTTACCTCATACTTATCTGGCATCTGATAATATGGTTTTGAAAAGACATCGGATTCCTCTACCTCACACTCGAGTAAGTGTTGCGGTACAATTTCCAAACGTGACATAGAGACTGTTGCCCTCATTTACCTTCAAAACTTCCTCATTATAACACGGCAATACACAGCCATATAGAGAAACAATGTTAGTGTATTTTTTGCCCCACAGATTGTATTGTTTCCTGTCAAGATTGTTCGACATTGTCATTATATACCAATCAAGCTTCTGCCTGAAACAACATGATCGTCAAATTTGAGTATGGCGAGAGGTTGCTACATTGTGTTGCCGTATTCATCGCCACATTGGCTTAAATGCATTGAAATCAACTTTCATTCTCTCCCATAGTTTACATTAATGGTACAATGACCAAACGGTGTTATACCTCAAAGGATTCAGGGTCTTCTATCCTCCTTTTAAATGCAGAGTTTGACTGAAGCACCGTTACAACACACCAATGGCACATAATCTGCAGGACTACTTCACCCATTAAATTGCTTTGCTGTTGTGGCGGTGGGATATCTATATAAACTAGTACCAAACATCACGCGATGACGATCGTTTTGGCGTGGTTGATAAAGCACTTGCATACGGAACGGAAGGTACTCAGATCGAATCTTCCTTTCTTTGTTGGTGACCCTGACCGTGCAAAGGAACCGCAAACTTCCCTCGCCGCAGTCGGGGCGCCATCTATCCACCGCAAAAGCAACCAAGCCGCCAAACATTGACGCAAATAATCCGTTACTTCTCAAAGCCGAAGGCTTTGAGAAGTAACGGATTATCACACAAAGGACGCAATTCTCAAGCCGTCACGCACGAATGACACAACTGCTTACAGACTCACTACGAATATGGTATCGATAGTTCGCCTATTCGCCGAAGCACTGGCATGGGGGTACGTGGCGGTGTGATATCTATATAAACTAGTACCAAACATCACGTGATGACGATCGTTTTGGCGTGGTCGATAAAGTACTTGCGTACGGAACGGGGAAGGTACTCAGATCGAATCTTCCTTCCTTCACTGTCTTAGCCCATTTTATCTTCCAGTCTACCACCTAACAAATAATATCGATTACGATTGAAGAACTATTGGTCCGTCATATAACACTAGGTGCTTCACACATTATCAACTTTGTTAATGGCAGCATGGGCTGCCGCACTTAAAACAGATATCCAAAGTTTCTTTTATTCAAGACTGGAAAGCATAATAGGGTTTATTGCCAGTCATGCCGACAACACTCAATACGTATTTCATCATCCTTCTCCACCACGTAGAAAGCTGTATTTTCAATCATTTCATCTTTATACTGTGTGTTAACTCTGTAACAGTTTCGTTTTTGATATTCCCTGTTCTTCTTATAGTTACATTTTGGATGGTCAACAGCGAACTATACCTGCAAACTATGTTAACTCATTTATATGAATAACAACATTTTAAGATTATTTTGTTGTTGGAAAGTGTAAACAAATGTTGACTAGCAAAGATTGCTTGAAAACATTTTTGATATAAACATTCCGAAGGAAGGGTTTAGTGAAGAAACTGAAGTGTCCATTTAATTCCATCAAAAAAGAAATAAATGAACAAAAAAAGAGATAAAGAGGGAAAAACGCGAGAAAAAAATTTTAGAAAAGAGGAGCGAAGTTTATATATATATATATATCGTAGATGTTTGTCATTTTTCATCTCAGCTATCTTACATCAATAAAAAAAATGTTTTCGCGAATATCGAGGAAACACTTCTCTGATATAAACTCTTTTTAGCTCAAAATTGATTTTAAAACTTTTATGTGTAAAACTAGGTAGAAACAGCATGGGATGAATCTTAATAAAAAGTTATGCTTTTTTGTGTGTGATAAATATATTACTTTAATAAAAAGTATTTTAAATAGCGACTTTTATCCGAAGTAGATAACATTTTAAATAAGTTAATGGAAAAAATGCGAAATGCTTTCCTCTTCCGCATTTTGGTTAAACTTAATTTCTTAATAGATAACAAATTACTTTAGAAAAATGTCAAGCCAACAATTTTTTTTTTTTTATTTTCTTTCAGTTTTTACATATTATTTTATATGTCAATCAGGTGGAGAAGCACTATTGAGCCTCGTCGCTACATATCCCTTTGTTACGTGAGGAACAAAATCCCCTCTTCTACATAGCGAAGATACTACAATAGCGAAGATCACAATGCATGTCTTTATATGACACTCAGTTTGTGTTTCGTGTACCAACCACAGAGATGTGCCCGTTTATGTTGAGCAAGGCAAACAAGTTTCGTGAGCCAGATAGCAATAACCCACTGGCCGATTACCGGTTCATGCTGGAAAATGGATAGGGGTGTTTGCTAATTTGGAACCACAATGCATCCAGTCTACCATTGTTGAAGAATATAATTACAGTGGAGGAAGGATCATGGTTTGGACAGGGGTCTCTCTCGGCAATCACAGTGATGTGTCACTTGAGATGTGTTCCATGGAGGAATTTTGACTGATATTAGGTATCGGCATGAGATAATTGACGGACATGCCTCCTCATATGCTACTGCTATTTGTAATAAATTCTATTTGATAAATAATAATGCAGGGCCTCACCAATTTATGCTTCTTGAGGACGATCTTGAGGATCAAGGCTTGAAATCTAAAAGGATTAACTCAATCTTCAAACCTCAATGCAACAGAAGATATTTGAGACAACGAAAGTAAACACGATATCATCTCAAGTCCTCCTCCAAGGTCAATACATGGTCTGGAACAAGAGTTACGTCGTTTCTGGCTCCGACATTGGCAGCATAGTTGATGTCCCCAATGCATTGCAGTTAGGAGGTCCCTTATTTGACTCAAATTTTATAATGTTTCAATTCCGGTTTTCCTCATAAATCTGCAATTCTGCCAAGAGTGATTTTCTTAGTTGCAAATCGGTTTTTTTATTGTTAAGCTTATACATATTTTTATGTTACATTCAACTAAAAACTGTTTAGAGCACATTTGCTTCAAATCTCTTGTTTTTATCTTTATTTATTCTCAAATTAGACATAAAAACAAATTTTACCGTAATTTTTGGCGGCCAAATTATTTAGATCTTCATTCTGTGTTTTTTATGGACAAAATTTGAAAGCGTACTTTCTAGCTATTTTTAAGAAACAATAAGTGCATCGATGCATAAACTTTTATATTTTATTCTATACATCGCAATTGTATGCACCAAGCTGGGTAAAAGATTACCTCCAATGAAACTTTAACATTATATTGATAATGAAATATTCAAAAACTCTACACAAGCTTTTGAGTAATTTATTTTTGGAACTGTCAAAAATTGATATCATTATAGCTAGTTTATTTTCCGATCCTTCAAATTGAGGGGGGGTGGGATAAATGGGATGGGGGAAATAAAACCTCAATATAAATTAGTAATTAAATAAGCTATGATACCTTTTTACCATGCGTATATAACTCACGCAAGTCTTGCCAAGCAAATGCAGTTCTCTCAGAATCCAGTTTAATAATATCTAGAACAATGGTGTATGCATAATGGTACCTGAAATAAACCTTGTTTTCGCTCCTAAATTTTTAGTTTTTTATATTTCTTCCTAACATGTATTTCAGCTAAATAATTAGCTAACTTTTAATGTCAAAAATTGGCAAAGTCAGGTCAAGAACAGGACAGCTTGGATTGGAATTCTAAGGAATGCCAAAGCCCACCCTGGCCTGTCATGCCATTGAGGAATGAATGATGTATATCAGCTTTATATTATTCTTTTCTGGTATTCTAGTAAAAATATGCGAGTATATTGAGCCCTGAATTACAGAAAAAATACTAAAATACCCACAACTAGCATTGTCAAAACCATCCCACGTTTCAGGTTACTAAATATATAACTGGTCTGTTTTATAGTAAATGCTTAAGAAATTATAAAACTTATTTTAAGTAACATTATAAATCCTAGAGTATTGACAGAAAATTTCTTTAAAATACCTAAATATTGAAGTATGCCTTTTAATGAGCTTGAGACTAAGAAGACCATTTCATTTACAAAGCAATTTTACATTTTAAAAAACAAACGATTTTTGTCAAAAACGTCTTAAGTTTCCTTACTTAAAATAATAACACCGGTAAAAAACGAATTCTCTAAACATGGTTTTCTTTTTAACTTCACGCCGTGTGTAATATAATTTTTTACACCTTAAATTTTAAGAGCGAAAAATAGACCACTGAGTCAAATTGAATTTTTTCAATAATTAGTTTTATTTACTGAAACTTACTAATTTCAATATTCAACTGTTTCACGTTGTAAACAATTGGAACTATGAGTAAATTTTTATTTCTTTAAATGATTAGTTTCAATTTAATTTTATTAATTATAGTTAAATTTTGGTATTGTCATCCACACACACACAAAACAATCATGTATAAAAAATTTCATATCAATTGGGTGCTTTAAAATGTGAGAAAAAAGCTTATTTAAAGTTTGGACCCAGACATAATTACAATGCGAGTAAAAAAACCCATTAAAAAGAAAAAAGAATTATTACTCTATAAAGAATCGATTCAATTTAACTTTTTCCATACTGATTCATCCTCTAAGTATAGTTTTTATATGTATGGACTATTTATAATCTTTCTATACAATTTTTATTTTTCAGTTATTATTCGACTCAGTCATATTTTATCTTTGTGGTCAAATTCTGTGATCTGAAATTTAAAAAGAACTTTTAGTTTAATCTCTTTTTACCCATCGGCTGATATTTAACACTTTTCAACTTATAATGTTTTCCTTTAGAATACTATTCAGAAAACTTTTTTTAAAAAAAATACCCAATCTATATAAATGATTTTTCTATTCTATTTTTTTTCAATCTTTATAAAATTGATGATCAATAAACTCTCCTCTCGTTCTTTTTTTTTTCTTCCTATTTCAATTTTAAAAAAGCTTTGTGGTTTAAAATGAGTTTAGGAAAAATTTAAAATAAATTTTCATATTGAAATAGTTATTTTTTTTAATTATAAATAAGTCCACCAGACTGTGAACGTTTTTTAATGAGCTCATATTTTTTAATGTATTTTCTATAGAATATTTTTATACTACAGGAAATTTATTAAATATTGCCGTGAAAGATGCTAAAATTTATTTTTATTGGTTTTTGATCAGATAATCATGGCTAATCATGGCTTAAAAAACAATTAAGCTTTTACTGACTGGTTGACTTTTTTTTTCAATATAAAATCTAATAGTGAAGCTATAATTGAAAGATAAATATTAATCTTTTCAATTATCGCTCGATATATTTTCCTCTCTCTCTCTCTCTCTCTCTCTCTCTCTCTCTCTCTCTCTCTCTCTCTCTCTTTGTCTTAGACATGGAATTTTGTAATTGAATCAAATGAAACGTTAAATAAAAAATTTGTGCTAGTACTTACATATTATAATGTCTGACTATTATCTGATCTGTTAGTATCAATAGCAGCTGAAAATAGCAAATGAAAGATTTCCAAAAAAGGAAAAGAAATATTAAACTTCCGAATAGTAGATTCATATAAAAATTCTGAATCAAACTTCTAAAAATACAGCATATTAATTACCCCTTAACTATTTCTAATTTCATTCTAACTAGGGATTGCAATACCAGTATACCGGGACACCGAATATCGGTATTTTGATCCATGTGGGCAATTTTGTAATACCGCTATTCACAAGTTTAAATGCAGGTTTTTCTGTGTTTACTATAATTTTTTTTAAATTGTCTCCACTATATGTTAAGAGGTCACCAACATAGTAAAATAGTATACCATTTTGTCTTTACGTCTTCCTAAGGGGTGAAATTAATTAGATTGTGAATATAAAGTTTCATCGTATAATTAAGAGAAGTGATAAAATATGTGAAACATCCAAGGAGACAGGTAAATCTATCCTATCACAGCTCACAGCCATACTGCACACGCGCAGGATCCGTGGTCTGATATTCGTATCTGTGACAACAAGGTTATAGTTGTAAAGAAAGAGAGTGTGTGTGTGTGTGTGTGTGTGTGTGTGTGTGTGTGTGTGTGTGTGTGTGTGTGTGTGTGTGTGTGTGTGTGTGTGTGTGTGTGTGTGTGTGTGTGTGTGTGTGTGTGTGTGTGTGTGTGTGTGTGTGTGTGTGTGTGTGTGTGTGTGTGTGTGTGTGTGTGTGTGTGTGTGTGTGTGTGTGTGTGTGTGTGTGTGTGTGTGTGTGTGTGTGTGTGTGTGTGTGTGTGTGTGTGTGTGTGTGTGTGTGTGTGTGTGTGTGTGTGTGTGTGTGTGTGTGTGTGTGTGTGTGTGTGTGTGTGTGTGTGTGTGTGTGTGTGTGCGCGTGTGTGTGTGTGTGTGTGTGTGTGTGTGTGTGTGTGTGTGTGTGTGTGTGTGTGTGTGTGTGTGTGTGTGTGTGTGTGTGTGTGTGTGTGTGTGTGTGTGTGTGTGTGTGTGTGTGTGTGTGTGTGTGTGTGTGTGTGTGTGTGTGCGTGCGTGCGTGCGTGCGTGCGTAATATTTCGATATTTTTTAAATTGGTGCGCTTGTTATTCACATTTGAATTTACATATCATACACTGGTGTGCAAAAATTAAGGACGAAGTCGAAACATTAGCATATCAGCTGAACGAAGAGGCAGAGCGGACAGAAAGACCAATCAGGAGATTAAGTAAGGTGATGTACGGTAGCACATGCGCAGATATGCAGGTAGACGTAATGGGGGAGTGTCTGAGTAGTATAAAGCATGTTGTCGGTGTAAGATCAGTATTTCTGGCAAAGAGATTGCACGCCGTATAGCAGCTAAAATCACACCGAGTTGCTGCCTCAGCGAGAAATGGCGAATAATCAATCTGTTAGACGACATCTGGATGCTTTTACCCGAGGTCGAATCATTGGGAAGTTGGAGGAAAGCCGCAGTGTGACAAGTGTGGCTGCGGAGTTCGGAATTGCTCACAGCATCGTTTCACGACTTTGGAGACAATTTCAAACTACAGGCACAGCTATCCGGGGGTTCAGTAGTGGTCGTCCACGAGGAACCACACCCGCAGATGACCGGTACATTGTCTTACAGGCCAGAAGAAACAGGCGGCAGACAGCGGGAGAAATCGCTGGACACACGATACAGGCGACTGGACGACCGATATCGCGTTTTACCGTGACGGTGGTGGTCTGTTTGCACGACGCCCTGTACGGTATGTACCTTTAACGCCTGCCCATCGGAGAAGGCGTTCTCTGTGGTGCCGGGAACACCGGAATTGGAGAGACAATGAATGGGGACGAGTACTCTTTACAGATGAGAGCCGATTCAGTTTGAGTAGCGATTCTCATCGCATACTCATCTGGAGAGAGCGGGGAAGCCGCAATCATCCCTCGAACATCATTGAAAGGGATAGGTATGGAGGTCGCGGTGTTCTCGTTTGGGGAAGCATCATTCTTGGTAGTCGTACAGACCTTCACATCTTCGGCGCAGGTTCAGTCAACGGGACCCGTTATTGTAACGAGATTCTTCTTCCATATGTGCGTCTTTTTAGAGGCGCTATGGGTCTGCAGCTCTTTTTCATGGACGACAATGCACCATGTCATCGCACAGTAGCTGCCGAACAGCTCTTAGAGTGAGGATATTGAAAGTATGGATTGGCCGACACGATCTCCGGATCTCAATCCCATCGAGCATGTATGAGATTTTCTAGGCAGACGTTTGGCCGCTCGTACCTTACCACCAGTAACGATTCGGGAGCTTCGATTTGCGCTGCAAGACGAATGGGCAGCAATGCCTCAACAACTCATTGACACCCTCATTCTCAGCATGGGCAGACGCTGTGAAACCTGCCTAGCAGTCAGGGGAGATCATATCCCCTACTAAAGACCGGATGTTTCTTGCTGGACACCCATCACAGGGATGTTTCGGCCTTCAGTCGCATTGCGCTCCATGCTACTTTTTCAATCAAGCTTCTTTTTATCCCTCTGATTTCTCTTTTAGTAAGTGTTGCTTACATTACACATGTCCTTACGTACTGGGGATCTTACGGAATTAAATGTGTTGATTTGAAAAACTTTTATACAAAGTTATATTGAAAAAACCGTCTCGTCCTTAATTTTTGCACACCAGTGTATATAAAGGCAGCATTTTTCGACAATTGTGTTATTGTTTGTATCCTAGATATTTTTAGAATGCTGATAAAGGGATGGGTGATAAAATCATTAAAATGAGTGAACAAAATCAAAAAAAAAATTAGGATACCCCTAAACTTCCTCATAGTCGAAAAATTATAAATCCGTATAGTTCTTTTAAGCTTTATTTTTTATAATCAAACTGATTACAGAAGAACTAACTATTATAAATGATTACCTGTTTAAAGACTTATACTTATACATAAATGACAAAAACAACGAGAAGTGAAACACTTAAGGAAACTAAAATAGTTATTCTTAAAATTATTTAAAGAGCATTTGAATAATTTTCTGTAGCAATACTTTTAAATTTTTATTTTAAAGAGCTGTAAATATCATTGCTGCAAATTCGGATGCTTGCAGATCTGTTTCTTTTCGTTGCTAAGGAAAAAATAAAACGCATTGAATAAATTTTTAGTTTAGATTCATAAGGATGTGTGGTGTTCACACACACACACACATGGTGTATCTATTTATTATGTAGTATAGGGATTTCTTAACACACATCTGTTTTTCAGAATTTGACTGATATAAATTTGTCACACAGATGTACAGTTTTTTTTACTATGGATAACATTTATTGGTATTTGTACAAGGGTTATCAAAACGTAAAATTCATTTATTTTGATGATAAGTTTCACGTATAGACTATACACATATTATTGAAGTATAACACAGTGTATTGAAGAAATCTATGCAACCCCAGCTAAAATGTATTAAGCATAAGAATACTCCAGATTTTAATTTTTACATAAGTATTATAGTCAAAAAGGTTCATCTGTATTGATAATATCCTGCTTATAAATTTAAGTCCTAAATAGATTTGTTGTATTGAGTTATTTACAAATATTGACCCAAGAAGTGTACTTAGATCAGTTCTATGATATTTATCAGTAATTAAGATCATGAAACCAAATAAGGTTTTACATATAGACATTGATTTTGTAGGATATTTACTTTCTAAAAGCAATAGAAATATTCGAAGTTTTATTATAGCCTTTTTCAATTCTCTATTTACCCTTAAATAAATAACTTGACAAATTGCTGTTCGCAATAATCTACATTAATGCAAAATTCAGTAAGAAAAAAAAGGTAATTTCAGAAAAAAAATTCCAAAATTATTTTTAATGAATTAATTGTCCAAAATCACTGATATTTTTGTGTGACGTGTGTTGAAAGGGCAAATTTGGAGCACTTGTATATTATAATATCGACTAATTTCTTCAAAACATAAAACCGCCAAATGCTGCGATATAAAGGGTGTTTTTTTAGAGGTATAGAACTTTAAATTGCAATAAAACAACGATGTATTATTCGATTGACATGAATTTTTTTTATTCGAAATATAATCTTGTGGCATTACATTTTAAATATGATTTCTGGCATATGACTGCCACGGCTGGCTCGGATGTAGTCCAATCTGGACGTCCAATTTTCGATGACTTTTTCCAACACTTGTGGCCGTATATCGACAATAACACAGCGAATGTTATCTTCCAAATGGTCAAGCGTTTGTGGCTTATCCGCATAGACCAATGACTTTACATAACCCCACAGAAAATAGTCTAGCGGTGTTAAATCACAAGATCTTGGAGGCCAATTCACAGGTCCAAAACGTGAAATTAGGCGGTCACCAAACGTGTCTTTCAATAAATCGATTGTGGCACGAGCTGTGTGACATGTTGCGCCGTCTTGTTGGAACCACAGCTCCTAGACATCATGATTGTTCAATTCAGGAATGAAAAAGTTAGTAATCATGGCTCTATACCGATCACCATTGACTGTAACGTTGTGGCCTTCATCGTTTTTGAAGAAGGATTCCACCAGCCCATAAAGCGCACCAAACAGTCAGTTTTTCTGGATGTAACGGTGTTTCGACTTACACTTGTGGATTAGCTTCACTCCAAATGCGGTAGTTTTGTTTGTTGACGTAGCCATTCAACCAGAAGTGCCTTTCATCGCTAAACAAAATTCGCTTATGAAAATCGGGAACAACGGCAATCTCGTTTTGGGCCCATTCGACGAATCTACGCCTTGCTTGATCATATTTAAAATGTAATGTCACAAGATTATCTTTCGGATAAAAAAAATTCATGTCAATCGAATAATACATCGTTGTTTTATTGCAATTTAAAGTTCTATACCTCTAAAAAACACCCTTTACAACCAATATAGTGGAAACTGTTCATGATCATGTTTGAACACAGTAATTGTAGTGATATAATTTTTTTCAAAATTCGGATGTCTTTTTTCTTGGCGAAATTAGTTGGTAGTTTAATACTTATGTTCCAAATTTTGGAATGGTATGAGTACTGATTTAGCATTTCTTAGATAAACTTTGAAGTAATTAATTTTATATTTGAAGTTAATATATTTTCAAACATCAAAAACTTCAGAGCAAGAATTCTGAATCTATTTTCTTAATGTTGTTTCATTTTCAATATTTTTTTAGTATAAACACAATTATGCATAAAAGCATACTTTAGATGCATAATCAGTGATAACGAAATAACATGTCAATGCATGAATCCAAATAAGTTTAAGTTTGGATGCACTGAAGTATATTTAACATTATACATACAATAACTGGTAGAAATAGGTAAGCATTAAGTGTTGGTATGTTCAATGTAAAAAAATCAAATATTCCTATTAAAACAGAAGATAATGCTTCGTATAGTTTAAAGGAACAGATTGTAGGAATTTTGTAATTAGTGTGAAATTAAAAAAAATCCTTTGTCAGTTTTATTTTGATGTAGTAAATGCAATGTAAAGATTTATTAATAAAAATAAAATTAAGGAAAGGAAAATTGAGGTTGCATGATTTAAGAAAAATTAGGGTGATTTAAAAATAAATATAATAAGCTTTAGTATTTAATATGTAATTTTACATTTATGATAAACAAATGTTATACAAAGGTTTATTGTACTTTTAGAACAGGAAAAAAGTGTATCGAGATATTTTACAAAAAATAGTTTTATTGCCATTTTATATGTGTTTTTTTTTCAAAACTTCTTTCTATAAGTTGCATAATTTAAGTATTCTAATTTGTTTTATGTAAATTCAGAAAGTTGATTGTATAGATTTAAGATTTGAAATTTTAAAATTCTTAGGATATTTCATTTAATCTGGATCCATACCATGTACAATTTCTCAAAAATACTATGAAAAGTTTTGTTGAAAACCTACAAATATAATGCATTCTCCTGTTTTAGCTTTCTAGTTCTTATGTCACATAACTGCTTGTTTTTCTTGAAGATTTAACTAATTTTAAAAAACAGGCAACCCAATTACTTGTTTGTTTACTATTAATTGCCTGTGGTAGTGTTTAAAAAGTTAAGCTTTTATATCATAAACCTAATGAGTTAAATATGAGAGAAAATTTCAGAAATTCTGCATAATTTGAATTTTCTTTAGCTATTTAATCAGTGATTTAGGAGAGGGTTTCTTTAATTTATTTTACAGTATCATTTTATTTGTTTGGGTTTATGATATTTAATACTTTTTTCTTGTAAATAAATTGAAAAAAAGCCATTTATATAAGGTTTCCAGATAATTTTATTAGATATTATCAATAAGATAAAAATTGAGATATAATAATTGAACAAGATATTATGCACGTTAAATATTGGCAGTTAGATCCTCGATTTGTTCTCTATTTGTCCTTATAGTATAGTGTTACATTCATAGAGTCTGATTTATACAGCAGATCATGAACTGCTTTATTTACTTATAGTGTATTCATGTAATGTTAAAATTAAGTATCAATAAATAATGTATATTAAAATGAGTATGATTATTGAATAATACTGTCCGATAAGAATTTTCTGCTTCATTATACGAGAAATTTTCATGAAAACAATTTAATTTGTTGTACTATAAAATAATTTTAGTAAAAAGCCTATTTCTTTAAGCATTTTTCTTAATTTATTTTTAAAAAGTCAAATTCATTTCTTTCTGACTGTTGGATACAGGCATTTCTAAAAAAAATCAAACCTTTTGAAGGGTAATAATTACAAAGGAAGTCAAACAATAAAACATATCAAATGTTTGTTTATAATTAGATTATTTCAGAGATCCCTAACCTTTAAATGATGTTAAAAACAATTTCATTTCCATCACAGAATGATTCCTAAATATTAATCAAAAACTTTCATTATTAACCTTCTATTATTTTATACACTCTGCTCTCAAAAAGTATAAATCTCTTGTTAAACATTAAAAATAGGCAGGAAAATTTTTAAATAAACAAAAATATCTATGTTATTGACATATCTTATTATAAATTCATTTCCAAAATTATATTTACTTGCATTTCATGTTTCTCAATGTTCCATACTCTTCTATGAGAAATTATAGAGATAGTATTTCTAAAAACATTAAGTATTTGTAGTTGTGAATTACTAAGGGAATCAGACAATGAAAGGTAAAAACAATAACATTTCAAAATGGGACCATTTCATATCTACATGTTTCTTATAAATTACACTATTTTATGAATTTATGAGGAGTGACACACTATGAACCAATAAGTAATTGGACACATATGAGAAGTTTTTCCAAATTCAGTGCGTAAATAAACATAATAAACTACATGAAAACAAAGGACTTATTATAAGGATGCTAAAAAATAATCTAGAGCTATTAATAAATATATAAACAAACTTCAAGTAGCCACCGGCTTCGCACACTAACACCAAATGACAAATATACTAAACTGAAACAAAAATTATGCTAAAAAATTACGAAAAATACTTCATGCCTAATTATTAAACAAGGATGATGCAAAAATATAATAAAAATAAATAAAATTTCAGAAATAAGCTTCACACACAAGAAGTAAACATATTAAGCATACAAAATTTACACACTGATTCAAAACGCAGGGAAATGTTAGTATCCTCGTCACGTGATTCCGACTTGGCATCTCATTGTCACGAATCAACCTCATTTCGTGCATTTTAAAAGTATGTCATGCATTGCTGACATTACCACCAATTAGCGTAGATGCCGAAAGAGCGATTTCAACAGTAGGTAATTTTTGCACAATAATATGTTCCAGGTTTAATGCCAGCACAATTGGTGCATTATGTTTTTTAAGATCACATTTAAAAAATTTGTAATAGTACCACAGACTGAACCGTGATATTGACACTCTTTTGTGATTTAAATAAATGAGATGTTCCTTTACTTTTTTGTGAATCTTTATATACCGTTATAATTTATAAGTTACAAATTATTTTTGTGATACTTACACTCTCTAATAGAGCTGACAAATAAAACAAAGAAACGCCCGTGTTTTCGTTCTTTTTCTAACATTTCTACTACTAGTATTGAAACCGGTATCCCGGTATTAAGACCTAGAAATACCGAATACCGGTATTGAACTTTTAATTGCAATCCCTAATTGCAACTGATTAAATCAGAAATATAATATCCAGAGAATTATAATGTCCAGAGAGAAATAAGCATCCTTTAATTTTTTTGAATAATATATTTCTCTATATATAGAAAAAGTTTTACATGATGCTGAAAATAAATTTATGTATACATAAGTTATGGTTTGTAAAAAGTTTAATTTTACTGAAGAGGCTCGCCGAGAACGACTTGACTTGGAGCTCCCACCAACTAACTTCCGGCGCTTTCTCAAAAATACGCTCACGGCATATATCATGATGTTATAGATTTCTCCAGTAATTTCCAGATTCATCCATATGGTCACTAAGTCGCTAAAAATGATCGCTAACTTGGATCACATTGGACAATTGTATGTGATTCTGTCAAGGTGCAGAAGCAAAGGTGGAAGAAAAATTCAGTACAATTTATAGGAAAAGGTGGCTAGGAACACTGGTTTTGAAGAGGCATTAAAATAAGTACAAATTAAAATGCGGAGATGAAGACTTGAAATTTTTTTTTCCTGCTTACAATATATTGAAAAAAAATATATAACTAAATACAGTGGGTGATCGGTTAACGAACACTTTCACGAAAGATTCTTGTGTTCGGATAACGAACACTTTCAAGAAAGATTTTTTTTTGTGTTTGGACAACGAACACATACTCGGAGGTGATGAGGGAGACACCCCTTAAATTATCGATTAAATTTTCACAACTGCTAGAGATCTGGCATTGGAGGTGAACGAGGATGACATAGAAGAGCTCATAATGGTACATGAAGATGAACTGACGATAGAAGAACTCCAAGAAATTTTGAATGAAGAACACCAAGAAACGCAACGAAATGTGTCTCCTTCTGAACAAGAGGAAGAGAATCAATGCCGACATCTGCCATTAAAGATCTTTTTAAAAAGTGGGATGCTGTCAGAGTAATGGTCTTAGAATGGCACCCAAACCAAGCTGATGTCAGTAGGGTTGGGGATCTTTACAACGACAATGCTATTAATTACTTCCGGAAAATCCTGAAAAAGAGAAAAACAATTGACATTGGATATGTTCTTCAACGCCCCATAAGCAAAAAATGAAAAGGACTGATTAATATGCAAGACTATATGTTTGTATTATTTTTTTAAAAAACTTACTAAGAAATTATACCTTTTTTAAAATTTAATTTTTAGGGTCTCCAGAACGAGTTAATCGATTTCACACAGAAGTCTATGGTGAATCGATGATCGGTTAACGAACAATTCGGATAGCGAACATAGTCTTGGAACGGATCACCCACTGTAATGCATATATAAATTATAGTTTTACAATTTCAGCAATGAGTATGAGCAATTGAATAATTTGTACAGTGGGTGCTAGTTCACCGTTAGGCAGACAGGTGGTACCCTCCCTCCCCTCCCCCAGTAAAGTTTAAAAAATCTCTCTTACTATATGGCTTTAAAGGAATAATTTCATTTACAGGTAAAATCGTATTAAGAGGGAATTTTTAGTCTAAAAATTACGCAATAGAATTGGAAATCCTGTATAACAACTATGATCCGGGATTTCCGATGTAAATTAAATCATTATATTTACAAAACTGAAGTACTTAGAAAGAGTGGGTACAGAATTTAAAATGTTAACGTTTTCTTAGTTTGTTATTGGGTAAAATGAAGCAGCAAACTTGTTTTTTCGTCATCACCTCATATTTTACGCGTCCGATTAAATTATTGTCTTCATTTAAACAATCATGCACTGCTTCCTCATCTCACCTCACATCTATTTATAATTAATAGAAAATTCGAAACTGAATGTACTATTTATTCCTTGTTGTGTTTTTTTTTTCTTTTTTTCGAAAATTAAGAAATTCCTTATAATTTTCGGGTAATAATTACGAAATGTTACATAAAATTATAATTAATTTATAAATAAAAATCATTCGACAATGCAGAAGTAACTAATTTCAGTGTTGTATTAGTAGTAAATAATTACTATACTTACTTAAGAATTTGACAAGATTAATTTTTTTTTTTGAATTTTGTTCTTCCGAGAGAAAATACTTTATAAACAGATGACATTTATTTATAATAGATTGTTTTTCAAGAACTATTGTAGTAAATTTATTTTGATAAAGGGAAAATATATGTTACCACACACATTTTTCAAGCAGAAATAATTCCACCTGACAAAAAGTATTATTAAGGGTTTGACTGGATATGTGAAGAAAACTGCAGGTAATGAGGAAGAAATGATATTTTTAGAAACTAATGCTCTTTTACTGAAATCATTCATAAAACTTTCAGAAAAAAAAATTCCATTTTTTTTTTATCTTTTACAAACGTGATTTCGTGGATAACTAGTTTTTTCTTTCTTATTTTTTTTTATCTTGACAACCTAAACCATTTTTTTCTTTCTAAATCTTTGAAGAAATGTATCTGGTGAGAGCATTAAAATCCCTTTAACAAGATTCACGAACGACAATTTGACCGACTGAACTGGCCTTCATGGGATGATGAAATGCAGTTCTATATCTTCTGGAACTCTATTTGGTAGAAAATATTTCAAAAAAAAATGATTTTAGTGGAAACCTATGATTTTTGTTCAAGCACGCTTTTCCCCCATAGCAAAACTACTCTTATCTAACGCAGTTCTTGTCCGAACTTCTTTTATGCTTCTTGACTTCTTAAAAAAAAGATTTTATTTCCCTCGAGTCTTTTCATAGGGCTAGTTTTAAATGCTTGATATCTAAGTCACATTTTGAAATTTCTATAGCCTAGCAATAGATTTACTACAGAGAGGAACTCTTCTTTGATTTGAAATAAATTATTATTATATAATTCCCTTTAGACAACTAATATACACGCATGTTAAAACCAATATTTACGTAAATATTATTTGATCTATTATAGGCCTCATGTTTTGAGATCAAGAAGAATTTCAAGTGTATAATTTTCAAAGAATACTTCACACAATAATATTTCGTAGACTCAATATTCAAACTTGTGACGATTCTGTACGGAACCTTTCCACTAATATTCTTAGGCGTCTTTTAGGGGATTATAAATTTGCGTATATTTCCACTCAACTCTGAGAGGAGAAGGGATATTCAAAGTAGATAGGGTATTTAAGGAAAGCGTCGTAAGTTAGTGGAGATGAAGGCTATTGAGCCAGAGCAGCAATAATGACAAAGTTCATTGAATTCAATTGGATTTCGATACAGAACCTTAGAAAGTTAGTATACCTGAAGAGATCAAAATACTACCCGGTGATATATTCTAGTTTAATACCGCTTATCACAAGCGTTAGTTTAATAAAATTAGTTTAAGTAAATGAAAGCTAATAATTCAAGTTGTGTGTATTACTCAGGCCTCCTATTCCGGTAAACACTTTTGATATTGCGCGTAGTTATTGATTAATTTCATATTTCGTAATTTAATTTAATATTAAAAGTAAATCCCTTTTGTTTGACGTAACGTAGAAATTTTATATATCATTAGAGTTTCTAATATTTGAATCAAGTTAATAAATATAAG